>VXAD01013272.1:1948971-2053332 GCA_013399195.1 Dicrurus megarhynchus
CCGCGCTCCCCGGCCCCTCCGCCTTCTGCGGCCACGAGCCGGGATCACGGAGCTCCGCGCTCGCCCCGCCGCCGCGCTGCCCGCTCCGCCCCCACCCCCTCCCGGCCTGGCGCCGGGCACTCCGGGAGCTGTAGTCTCTTCTCCCAGGGCTGAGAGCGGGGGAGCCGGGCAGCGGGACTACGAGTCCCGAAGGTGCGCGGGAGCAAGGGCGGGGCGGGCCGGGGGCGGAGCAGGGACAGCTCCGGTGCTGATCGCGACGCGGGTTTGCCGGCAGAGCCGGGGCGGGCGGTGGCGGCTGTCGGCGTGCGGGAGCGAGCGACAGCGGGCGGGCGGCGGGGCCGCGCCCGGCGATGAGGCACGAAGCTTCCATGCAGGTCGGTTCCCTCGCAGCCGAGCGAGGAGTGCGGTGGGCGCGGTGCAGCCGAGAGCCGGGACGGGGCAGGAGCCCCTCTGCCCGGGCCGCCCGGCCGGCTCTGCTGCTGCGGGCAGCGGGTGAGGACACCCCTTGCGTGTGGGGGCCCGGAGCGTGTGCGAGGGGCCGCGTTCCCCGGGCGACGGTGCCCGTCGTGCGGCAGCCGGGCCGCCGGTGGGTTTCGTCTCACACTCGGGCACATCGTGCTGTCTTTTTCAGATCCTGCCCCTTGAGCGCAGGTCGCAGCTCTCCTGGGAGTGACTGGCTGTCAGGTGTTGGGTGATGAGCTGTGCCGAGGTCCTGCCGAGGTGCGCAGGAAGCTGGCACGGTGCCTCCACCTGTGTAGTCATGTAGGCACCTACACTGGGGAGAGGTGGCTCGTGGCTAGAGCTGGGGGTAGCAAAGAGGGGCCCCTTTTCAGCAGCTTTTATATGTGGAAAGATATAATACCCCTTAGGAAAGTGGATTGGTAACAATCATTTTGCAATCAAGTGCAAAGTCTGTTGTGATTTAAGTTATGAACTGCAGCCCTGTTAGCTAATGTTTTTCGTGCTGGATATCTACTCTGGCAGTTATAAAATTTCAGGCTAAGGGAAGATCTGCATCTTTTTGCCCGCTACACATATATGTCAGAAATGTTTCTGTGGTATTTGCCATTTATTCACTTATTTATTTATCTACTGAAGATACAGTTAGTATGTGTTCGCTTTGGAGAGCATTTCATTAAAGGAAATTTTGCTAGGAAAGGGTGACAACTGTAGATTGGTCTCTACTGTATTTGACATTTTTGACAGGTTGTTAAATTCCCCAAAGTTGTTAAGTAGTTGTGGAAACAAAATGGTGGTACAACATTAAAACAGAATCTAAAGAAAGGAGAGTTCAGATATTAGAAAAAAATATTTGCTCAACAATAAGAGAACAGCTTCTTGGGTTTTTTCCAGATTGTCAGAACAAATGGAATTATTGTTAAACATAATTGAGTAAAAGTCAGCAGAAACGCAGCCTCAGAATAAAGAGAGACAGCAGAAATCTACAAACCCCCCTATAAATTCCATTTTTTCAAGACTGCTGACATGGTCAAACAGTGTCTATTTTTAAGCGTATCTCATTCAAAATTATAATCATATGCATCTGGATTTTTCCAAAATGTGAAAATGCAGTCTGGCACACACAGTTTGATTTTCAGTTGTAGTTTCTGCAGGTTTTTTTTTCTTTCTTCTACTTACATTATTCCCAGCATACCCATGTATTATTCCTATTAAAGATTCCAGTAAAACAATTTTCTGTTGTGGATTCTTGTTCTGCAGAATCTTTTGTTTTCCGACATTAGGCTAATATGATTGAACCTTGTTCAAATGGGGTTTAGACTGGCTGAACTAATTGCTTGATTTACTTTTTTTTAGCTATGTGATTTCCTATTACATGAAACGAATGTAGTTGCTTCTCTGCGCACAACAATTTGTAACAGTCTCTTACAGAGAATTGTAGAGCAAGAGAAAGAGTGGTCAAGTATATGTCTGTTGCTCATGTTAAAGACAACTCAGAGGAGAGTGTAGGCATTTTTTTTTCATTTCCTTCAAGCAATAATTTAAAGGAAAACCTGTCGCCCTGATTTCTGCAGTGCTTAGATGTTTTTAATTCTGTGATAGAAGTTCTCACGCACTCTTCTGTAAACACAGCTATGTTTGTCTAACTGTCCTTATTGTTTTCATTCTTTCTCCTGGGCGGAGATGTTTGATGGATATTTCCTTTGACCAGTGTGATTGAGGGGTGGTAATATCCACCATCCAATCCACAGTGATTGTTAAGAAGGTATATAACTGTCTGAATAAAGAGGCCACCTTCTTCTTGGCCTTTCACCTGCTGTGAGAGCGTGAGTATACATGTCTTCCTTTGTGTCCTCATGTGACAAAACCCAAAATGTTAGAATATTTTAGCAGGATGTAAAAAAGGGCCTGAGCACTGTTGCCATCTTTCTATGTTTGTGAGTTCTTCGTTTCAATCTCAAGCTCATGCTATTTCTCTGAAGACAGGAAGGGACTGCAATCATCAGAAAGACAGTCCTTCTGGGAAAAAGTTGCCTAGTGTAAAAGTTTGCCGCTGTCATCTGCTGCATGTAGCTGAATCTGGATCAGTTTGTGACTATTTTAATTTTTTTAGCCATGTTTTCAAAGAACAGATATAAGTCTTAGAAGTGCTTATGGCTATGTAGAGGTCTTTAGTTTAAAAGCAATGAATTCTCTTTTCTGTGAAACATTGAATTCTGTGTGGTTTCTGCATATTCTTTTAAGGATTGGTCTGAATTACTTGAGATGTTTATGTATCTCTCTCAGTAGTGTCCCTAAGGCTTTCATGGTACTTTCAAAAGTGAGGGTTCAGTGGGAAATTCTCAGTGATTCATACACCAATTGCCTCACTTCTAGTTTCACTCCTTATCTGATTGTAATCTTACTAATCTCCAGCTCAGAGGCACTCAGGGCTACTTTATACTATTGTTAACATCCAGTGTCTGCTCCAGTATACATCAGTCTAAATACTTCCCATTGCATCATGACCAGATTACTATCCAGAGAAACAAGTGTATGTTTTGTTCACTGTTTTTTTGGTTTGATTGGTTTTGTTTTGGTTTTATTTCTGTCGTAAGATAAACTCTTCTTTCTTCTAATCTTCCTGTTAACATTTCTGGGTACTTGACCAGAGCTGTCACTAATGCTGTCTCACCAGTGCCCTAGACAGTGGCATTAGTATTTCATTTAGTCTCTTAGCCTGATGCAGCTTCTCTGGCAAACAAAAAGGTGCACAGCCTTTCCTAGTCTCATGACCCTGAGTGCTGTACTAAGTAGAGTAAATGGCAGAAGGCTTTAGCCATCTCATTTTCATTCTTTCATATTCCCTAGTAAATCTAAATTTATTTGTGCTGGAGTAGCTGGGCTGACACAGCTTTTATCTTTTCTTTCCATAGCTGCACTTTTTTGGTGGCCTCTTGACATCCTGCATTAGACTAACCCACTTAGGACTGTATCTCTGGTTTTGCCACTACTTGGAGAAGGGGATTTTAACATACTACCTAGAGTGGGAATTAGAAATATGCTTCCTAAGCTAGCCTTTTCGTGGACAAAGTAAATTTAGGCTAAAGAAAATGAAATGAAGGATAATTCACTAGCCCACCACAAGCATCCAGGTGTTAGAGCCTTGCCAAAACTGGTTTTGACTCACCTTAAATTCTACTGTTCTGGGCAACTCCTGGCAGTGTGGCCATATACATGCTAGTTTTGCTGATTTGAAGCAAATAGAGCTTCTCTGAAGTGTTTTGGACATCTTAGTATCATCTTGATGTTCCCCAAATTTCAGTGTTCTGCTTAAAAAACTCTTTGAATTTTGAACTACAGGTTTCTAATTGGGCTGTGATACATTTACACATATACATGATTCTGACCTCATAATACCTTGAAGCAGATAAGCTTGTCCTGATGCTGCCAAGTACATTAGTTTACAAGCTGTGCTCTGCAGATGGCTGGCAATCAGTAAATTCCAAATGAAAGGCTGGTGCATTGTCTACTGAACTCTGTTAATTCTTACTAATTGGTCAGTTAAAAAATAAATTATAAGGATTTGTGAGAATTGGCTGTGGTCTGCCTCTGTGGATATCAGTATATTTGTTGAGATCACACCAAAAACACAAGAGATTAAGCTGCTTCCCCAAGATGTAGAAGAAAAGAAAACAAAAGTCATGGGAAGCCTCTGAAAGAGTTAAGAATAAATCCAGTCCCTAGATTTGTCTCATATTTCACCTCAAAAGTAATTAATTTCTTCATGACTGGGTTATTTGTCACAGTGTTCTTATACATAAGTATTTTGGTAACATTTTAACTACTCTGATGGTGTCATTTGATCTACACACGAAAGACAACTAAGGTGCAGTGAGTGTCATGCACTTGCACATCTTACATAGTGTGATGGGTTACACTCATTGAATTTTTCCATTGTATTCCTTTGTTTCAATATTCATTGATTATGTTGGACTAATTATATTTTATAAAGGACAGAAAGATCACCTCTCAAAAGGCTGTGTGTGCAGGAAACTCTGTTTTTACTAAAATATCAACTAAAGTCAGTTTCTGTATGGAAAGATACAGAAGCGTATCTATTTCTATCCTGTATATGGAAAGAAGAATTTATCTTTCCACTGCAACTATGTATCTATAAACACTGGTCAGTCAGTGGTGTTTCACTCTAGTCCTTCTGAAGGGATCTATTAAAAAGGACCTCAGTTACCCCACTTTCAGGGGCGGGCTGTAACAACGCTAGATAGAAAGAGAGTGTTGCACTTTGAAACAACTGTAAATTTGCTAGTCTCCCATCTATCCTCACTGTACCTAAAAGTAAGACATTTTCTCTGGACTTACGATCTTTTCCTTTAAGACATGCCTGTTATTAGAATTTTTAAAAGAAAACAATATATTTGCTAAGGGCATGAAGGAATGAATCTCAGTGTTTTCAATCTCAGGTTTTCTTGCCTTTTGCATCATATTTTCCCGGGGCAATTCATCCTGCATTAAGCATGCAGAGTGGGGTGCAAATATAAGTGCAAACTGAAGTTGTGTGCAGGCCAGGGAGGTCACAGCATCCTGCTCTGCTGAAGGAAGAAAGCTGTTCAAATTGATTCCACCAAAGAATGAAGCCTTGCAAGGCGTAAAGAGTAACATAGCCAAATGTTTTGTTATGTTCATGAAGGTGGCAGGTAAACACAGTTTTTCTGACATTTATTCTCCACCCTGCTCTGTTTTCACCACTTCTTTTGGGATCAAGGACACAGCTAAACATGAGACTTGCAAAGCACCTGGGTCTGTCTAAATAGAAAACTTTGCTTGATGATTAAACTTGCCTATGCCCTTAAATAATCCATGTTTAAGGAGTTTAGAGATGAGCAGGAAAGCATACAAAGCTATCCTTTTTTTGTCCTTGCACCATATTCAAACTGCAATGTAACTCCCCCTGGCTTTGATAAGGAACAAGCGTGTGAGATCTCCTGTCTATAAGTTTCCTGTTCATTGTCTTGAGCTTAGAATTCTCAGTGGACTCTCAAGTCTGTCCTAAGCCCTTTAGGAAATTGCTTGAGACTGCTTTTGGTGCTAATGAAAATAACCTTGTGCATTTTCTCTTCAATTTTGCTAAGTAAGGGCAAAATTGTACTGAAAAGAAAACTCAGTGTGTTTTGTTGAAAGTGATGCTCATTTAATATATCCATTTAACCTCTGAGAAAAGAAATTTGTCAAAATAAAAGTATGTATTTTACTTTTTTTGAAACAGAATATCATAACATTAGCAAGATTTATTTGGTTCTCATCCATGTATATAGTGTTTAATTACAGGTGGGAACACAGCATTCCTAGTGATTGCTTCCAGCATCAGTTCCAAAGGAAGAACATAGCATCAGCACTAGCTTCTTCATATTTATTTTACAAATGCCTCCAATAGTAGGGACAAGTACTATCAGGAGCAAACTGACATATTAATACCTTGGGAAGTGGATTGCAGTGCATTCCATACTTAATTTTTAAGTCAGCAGCTTGCATTTAAGAAAGAGAAGCACTGCAGGCTTATTCAAAAAGTTCAAGAGGACCAAGCATCTAGATTTCTCTTACAGCCAGCAGCAATACAGATATTCCTTTAGGATATCATTTAGACTGTGAGCTTAATGTGGATCGTGCTTGGAAGAATTTGTCTCTTTGCTGACTACAGAAGGAGTGAGTTTGGGAAGTAATGGCAAGGTCTTAGCAACTGCATGGAGTCTGGTTTCTTCACATTAGTGCCTCACTAATCCTCTTGGAGAAATGAGTCCTTTCCTATGCCTTTTGCATCCTGTAATAAGCAGACATACTCCTGCCCCTGATTCTATGTTCAACATGTCTGCAATTCTGCCTATGATATTGCAAATAATGACTTCATAAGTTCATGGCACAGTGAAGGTGTTGGGTTTTTAAAATTTTTCTTAAAGAAATGTTAAGGAAACTATTGCATGGGTAATGCATATAACCAAATTAATTTAGAGGAGCAATGAAATTTCTGTGGGTAAAGTCTATGTTTAAAACTATCCACAGGAAACATTCTTACTCAGGAAGGCTGCACAATGTACATGGTTTAGCAGGACTATTGTTAGAATTGAGATCTCCTGATTTCTCTGCTCACTAAATCATATTGTTTCTGAAGTGTTAGGCATTAGAGTACATGGAGATGAGTTGTAAGCTTCGTAGGGCTCAGGGCAGCAAATGGATGAAAGCTTAAACCTTTCTTTGTAAATCTTAAACTGGTTGAAGAAGCTATGTGAAAGGCTTCCTAGGAGATAAAATCAGGAAAGAATATGATGTTCCTCCTTGCTACAATAGGTAACTACTGCTGTCTGCTGCAGCACAACAGAGGACCCCGACGGGCAGTGGAACAGGCTGCTGTAGCAACACACTGTGGTCACACACTGGCACCCACAGCCACTGCAGACTTTGGTCTGATAGGCTTCATTGACTTGTTGTTGCAAACTGTACACAACATCAGCATGCCTTGTGTTATACTGCTTTGCAGCAACTTGTGAGTAGACTTGTACAAACAACGTTTGATTTTCTTTTCCTCATGTTCTAAGCAAAATATCCCCAAATAGTTATACAATACAGAACAGTAGTGAAGGTTTATGTCTTTTCTATAGAAATCAGAAAGCTGAAAGATTAGCAATGTGTATGCCTGCCAATATTCAGGTTTTTATTCTAAAGCTTCTTTGTTGCATACCTGAGGAAGAAATGAATAAATATTAAGGCCAATGCAAGCACTCAGCTTACAAGCATGTGGGTACCCAATACTACATTTAATGAGGAAGGTAATTCTGAAATCAAATTCTGAAGCCAAACTCTCCCTACTGTATCATTATGAAATATAAATCTGATTCTGAATTTTCTATCAAAAGCTTGCAACTTCCAATGTCTTCTTCAGAATTTTTTGTTGCCATTCCTATATGCCTCTTCAGTAGCCCAAAGAAGCTGGCATAATGTTTATGGTGCTATGAGATAGCAGAATCAGCTTAAAACAATTACACAGTAACTAAAATTCTGCTGAGAGTATGGGTTAGTGCACATCTCTCACCCTGGTTCCAGTTGTCCTTTCTGATTGCCCAAATGCATTCTGAGATGCCTAAATTGGAAAGCTTTTACATGAACTGCTTTTCTGTAAGCCTTTATATTAGGTTATGGTGTCTGTCTTTCTGTCTCAAATCAGCATGCAAAAGTGTTGTTCTTAGAATAATCACATTCAAAAAACCTCCACAGGCTCTTAAAATATTTGATTATTTTTTTCTTAAAAACTTAAATGAAACAATTTAGGTTCTTTATTTTTGCCATTTGTTTTTGAGCAACTTAGGTAGAACTTTGGTCAGGTTTCCACGTTAATCTTGGAAATTTTTGTGAAAGCCTAAGGTGTACTTTTTATAAATGGAATCCATGATCTTTGAAGTCCCTAGAGCAAAATAGGTTGCTCTTTAACAATATTCACTAATCTCTGCTTATTCAGGTGTTTTATATGGATTAAAAACTGTATTTTAATGACTTAAATTTCAAAATGTTGATGGCTTCCAGCGGGACCTTGACAGTTAGGAGATGGGCCACTGCAAACCTCATGAAGTTCAACAAGGCCAAGTGCAAGGTCCTACACCTGGGTCATGGCAATCCCAGACACACCCACAGGTTGGGCAGAGAAGTGATGGAGAGCAGCCCTGTGGGGAAGGACTTGGGGGTGATGGCTGATGAAAAACTCACCATGAGCCAGCAGTGAATGCTCACAGCCCAGAAAGCCAAGGGAATCCTGGGCTGCATCCAAAGGAGAGTGGCCAGAAGACTGAGGGAGGGATTCTACCCCTCTGCTCTGCTCATGTGAGACCCCCACTTGGAGCACTGCATCCAGCTCTGGGGTCCCCAACATGAGAGAGACATGGGGTTGTTACAGCAAGTCCAGAGGAGGGCCAGGAGGTTGATAAGAGGGCAGGAGCATCCCCCCCATGAGGACAGGCTGAGAAAGTTGGTGCTGTTCAGCCTGGAGAAGAGAAGGTTGTGTGGGGACCTCATAGACACCTTTCAGTATCTGAAGGGGCCTACAGGAAAGCTGGAGAGGGACTCTGACAGGAACTGGAGTGACAGGGCAAGCACAAATGGGTACACACTGAAAGAGGGGAAATATAGATTAGGTATTAGCAGGAAATTCTTTATTGTGAGGGTGGTGAGACACTGGAACAGGTTGCCCAGGGATGTTGTGGATGCCCCAACCCTGGTGCTGTTCAAAGCCAAGTTAGGTAAGGCCCTGAGCAACCTGGTCTAGTGGGAAATGTCCCTGGCAGTGGGGTTGGGACTAGATGATCTTTAATGTCCCTTCCAAACCTTAACATTCTATTATTCTAACTGCTACTTATGATGATGTTGCATTAATATTGCAAATTCAAAAAACTACAGGGTATACTAGTAATGGGGAAAAATTGAGACTTTATTTCAGAGGTGTATATACTCACTATTTAATGGTGGGATAACTAAAAGCTGGTAAAGGCAAAATGCTTTGAATAGGTTTATAGGCATGGCAAAAGATAGCAACATATTTACAGTAAAATAAATGGTTCAAGAATTTTATTAGATGTAAAACTTACTGAGCTTCTGTTTGGAAATATACCTACAGTGTCAAAATGCAGCATTGATCTCTTATTTCTTTCTTGTACAAATGAAGTGTCGTTGTATTTTAACCATCTATTCATCACATTTTCTGAAAACAAATATTTTTAGTGGTATACTCAGGAACTGTCCTGGATTTTTAGAATTATTATTTTTGGTTTGGTACCAGTCACCAGTCACATTTACATCAGAGCTTGCTACCAGAACTACTACTAGATACCAGAATCACAAAAAAAAGAATTAAACCTCTGTGATTTTCTTGAAGTTCACATTGAAGCACACATATTACTAATCTTGCAAGAAGATATTCTTCTTGAGCTTCATTGATACCTGGTATGAAAAACTCCAATAAAATCTGAATGTTTCAATTTTTTATGATAAAAGAGACAATGAGATATTTCTTTTTTATTTTGAATTACAGATGGCATCCGTTCAAGATTCCAGATATGGCCAGAAAGATACATCTGACCAGAACTTTGATTACATGTTCAAACTGCTCATTATCGGCAACAGCAGTGTTGGAAAAACCTCCTTTTTGTTCCGCTATGCTGATGATTCCTTTACATCTGCATTTGTAAGCACGGTTGGGATCGATTTCAAAGTAAAAACGGTTTTCAAAAATGAAAAAAGAATTAAGCTACAGATCTGGGTAAGCTAAAAAATAATTCTGTGAATTAAGCAAAATGTAGTAGTTTTGATAGCATTTACACAACTACAGGTTTGCATTGAGTATCATAACCTTTATATATAGAGAGAGAGAGAGAGAGAGCGCATAGGAATGAAATGGCAGTTAATTATTTCTTGTATAGTTTTTCTGTCTTGAATATTAGAGTGCAAACAGCATTTTTCAGGTATTGAAGTACAGTTTTTTATCATTAATTAAATTCCTTTAGGAAATAATACAGGTTGATACATATTAATATCTGTGCAGTGAGCTATAAACACCTGTGCAATATGTAGACTATTAAAAGTGGTACATGTTATATCAAAGTATCTTGAAATACCAGTTTTAGGATCTGGTGTCTTCCCTTAAAAATTATGAATTCATGTAGGAGCTATGATAGTGGATGCATAACAGAAGGCATAATTTTTTGCACTGTCATCCTGATCACCTGAAACATCTTCCATCTTCTGCTGAGGAAGAAAACATGTGCAAAGAGATAGTGTTACCCAGGCATACAAAACCCCTTGCCCATACCCTAGAGACAGTAGAAAGATGCCCAGTGGAAAAAAAATGAGATGCCAGGGAATAGGTTTCCTTGTCTGCAAACTCTCATAAAAAATAAATGACAGCCAAAACTTATTCCGTAGAATCATAGAATATCCTGAGTTGGAAGGGACCCCACTCATGGACCTGCACAGGACTAACCCAACTATCACTCCATGTGATAGTCTTGACAGTCCTGTCAAAAGCTTCTTGAATTCTGGCAGACTTGGTGCCATGACCACCTCCCTGGGGAGCCTGTTCCAGCACCCAGCCACCCTCTGGGTGAAAAGCCTTTTCCTAATATTCAGCCTAAACCTCCCCTGACACAACTTCAGGCCATTCCCTCAGTCCTGTCACTGGTCACCACAGGGAAGAGATCAGTGCCTGCCCCTCCTCTTCCCTTCAAAAGGAAGTTGTAACTGCAATGAGGTCTCGACCCCTCAGTCTCCTCTTCTCCAGGCTGAACAGACCAAGTGACCTCAGCTGCTCCTCATACAGCTTCCCCTCAAGGCCCTTCACCACCATTGTGTCCCTTCTTTGGATGCTCTCTAATTGTTTTGTGTCCTTTTTGTGTTATGGTGCCCAAAACCACACACAGGACTTGAGGTGAGGCTGCCCAGTGCAGAGCAGTGTGGGACAATCCCTTCCCTTGCCCAGCTGTGCCTGGTGCACCCCAGGACACGGCTGGATTTAGGACAGATTCACTGTTGCTTACATCTCATCATTCTTGGGTGATAGGCTGATACTAAAAGGAGAAAGAGGAATAGCAAGACCTTTAATACTGTGGAATTTGAGCTTCAGGTCCTCCTGGGGTGCTTGAGGATTTTGAGCAGTTTCCTTTGTGAGACATTTGTAACAGCCTTAAACCCCAGATTTCCTTTTTTTTTTTTTCCCGTGAATACAGATAATTTCAAGTTTGTTTAATGATGAACAGCCATTAAGTCTCAGAAAATCTTGCTTCAAATCTGACCAGTTCATCTAATGCGATTTAAACAGCAGATAAATTGAATATTTTTTTAATATGGCACAAAGGATAATTTCCCAGGGTTTTCTAGGCTCTATCTCATAAGGCTTCAGCCCTTGGTATCTCAAATAATTTATTGTTCTGTGCCCCCTAGGAACTGGAACATAGACTTTTTGCCTTTCTACCTTTTTAAGCGTAGGTTATCACTCTTATCATCAGTATAACAGTGGAACATACTAGGTAACTATATATCCCATGAATATAAAATGTTAGAGATAGATATATATATATAAATAAAACACTTCAAGAGCATGCTGGTTTCACTGTAGTAGTTTAATGCTGGAGACCGCACTGACATTGCCTTATTAATTTTTATAATGGAGCAATAAAATTGTGTTGATATTGTAGTTTTTACACAGTTCTAATCACCCAGTGTCCATTACAATAGATTTTATTGTTCATGTCTTTCCTAGCAAAAGCAGCCATGCTAGTTTAAAATGTTGTCATGTGATTAGTTTGACACCAGGATATGTTTCACCTCTCCATGTCACAAATATGTGCTTGGCTCAAAGCCGTCCAGTGATCTAGATATGTTCAGGTCTATCCCTGGCATAGATGAGATGTAGCCGCTGTATTCTTCCCAATTCCAGAAAAATGTGTATTGTGTTGTTCTTTGCATGGCATTAACATCAGAGTCCAAACAGGTTCTGACAGTCCTTGCCTGAAAAAACCCGCCACCAAAATGACTGAAAGCAGCCCAAGAGCTCTGTGTTCCTTAGGAAAGAGGAAACAGAGGCTCAGAGAATAGAAGAGACCTTCCTGCTTCATGAAGAGTCTTGTGCCAGGATGTAGGGTTAGAGACAAGACTTCAGATCACACTTCCATACAAAAGGTTTTTACCCCAGCCATCACTCTGTCTTTATTTGTGTTGTTGGTTGTTTGATTTTTCCCCGCTAAATTTCTAATGCCAGTTCTTAAAAGGCCTTGTCATTACCAAATTAACTCAAATTGCAGCAGCTCACTTATTGTCTGGGCTTTTTAGATGGAGTGTTTGCATTGGAGCGTTGTGTTCCAGTTAAGCTTGCTAGTAAATCCTTTGATTGTTGCACCTCTGAGACCTTCAATAAAATCAGTAAGGGATCTCAGAAAGCTATTCTAGTGCACAAAATCTGAAATAGAGCACTATTACCCCATCTCCTAAATTATATCAAGAGCACAATTGTTCTTAATAGGTGTCTATATATGTAACTTGTGTCTATATCATATGATACTTTGTTATTTTTATTGGTTATGAAAATAACTTTCTAGAATGAATAGTGCTCTTGCAATATCCATTTCCATTTCATTCATTCATTTATGAAAGACAGTTTATATTCGATAGAATATAAAATCAAATGAATCATAGTGAGTGTGATTTGATGTTAAATCTGAGTAGAAACATGAGGTTACAACACTTGTATGAGGTTATAACACTTCCCTCAAAATCAGCAACAAACTGTTTGGTGACATCATGTGATAGCTCATGTTCAGCATCCAAGAAATAAAATATTATTGAAAATCTCACCGTTTTTTAAAGTCAGAAGACTGGAAATGCAACTTTAAAATGTGTTCTGAATGACAAAATCAGAACTGAATCACTTTTGCTTTCAATTAAGTGAAGAAATACATGGAATGATGCTGCTCTGCTATTGCTTGACAGTAAATGCAGAAATATGTAAATAGGAATACTGTTAAGTCACTAAAATTCCCTAGCTAGACACACAATTGATCCAATCCAGTATGTCCTGTTACAATTTTGTACGTACTCTTCTAGGGTGAAGTTCCTGTTTAATAGTGCTTTCAACAAGATACATTGTGTTCAACTTGAAGCCTGTTGGAGCTTGCGGATTCCGTCAGAATAAGATTCTCATACGCTTACCAGTGAAGGTTAGAAGTATGTTTAAAGTCAGCATGGGCACTCAAGGAAGCAGAGTCATTATTTAATAATAAAATTCACAGTGTGATTATCACAGATGGACTAGGAAGGGTTATCAGATTGAGGTAGGTGCTGTCTGGGATGCCCTGCAAGTCTTTTGTTTGTTTGAGATTTTTTTCTTGCTTGGAGGCAATAGTGTCTTATTCTTGAACTGTCTTCTTTCATTTTTCAAGTCAGGGAGGATGGGGCTCCATCTTGTCCTTGCTGTAATATCATTTTCATATAGTCAGAAAGAGCCTGCTGGGAGCATAGTAACATTTGCTTCTTTTTCTTCTGAGCCAAATACCTTCTTTCCACAATAGTTACTACTGGAATTGAAAGAAGTTCAGAGTTCAAGTGCTATACCGATTAGTGATAGCACATTACCTTGTCATAGGACCACCATCTGGCCCCAAAATTCACAGCACATTGTAAGTGTGACAGTCTGCTATGGACATTAAGACAGAATACTAATATGTCTCTTACCTTTTAGAAGACAGCAATCCAAAAAAATTGTGCTTTACCTAAAAAGGTGTTGATTTCTCCATTTAAACTATATGAAAATTTTGTAAAGAAGTTTTGTCTGTATGCAGCATGTACAGACAAAAGATAAAAGTCCATTAAAGGACTTCAGGATGTTTAACAGTGTAAAATAATAAAAAGTAATATATTTTTTCCTCCATTTGGTTTGAATTAGTAATATTAAAGGAAAGAGCTGGAACTAGAAGGCTGTAAGATTTTTTTACTTTCAAACTTACATTGAATTAAAGAAAATGACTTCTTAATATTGATTCAGACAAAAATACATTCTAACTAAAATTATTAAAAGCTCAAAGGTGTGTAAATCAGAAAATAAAAATAAGAACGGCTTAAATCTATCTGTACCTGTGGTGGTATAAAGCCTTGCATTACTTTTGTGAACTGTCAATTGTATAATACAAATTACGTTCTGCAAGAGTTTATGGACAAACTATAGGCTTATTTGGACAGTAGAATTTGTTAGCTAACATGTCAAAATAAATCATAGAATAGGGAGAAAAAATAAGGAAAAATGAAGTCCAGATACTGGCTCCTAGAAGAAAGCATAAAATTTGCAAAGACAGGTCAACATATTTAACTGAGAGTTTATCCATACCTCATCTTTGGCTCATTTTTAAAATTTACTTGATCAGAACTCTCAGTGATTTCAAACTGATTTCAGTACAAATTTTGTCTGAGGAATGAAATATCAAATTTTCTCTCTGTGATCTGTTTATTGCACAAAAAAGTTGTAACTGCATTCATACAGCCATATTTGATTGTAGCACTTTGGTGCAAATATCAAATAAGAATACTGTGCTGCCCTTTGCTTCTTAGATGGCTTTTCCCTGGGATTAGCCATAGACTTCAGGGACTAGGTGAAATAATCACGTAGAAAGATATCCTCCTAGAGAAGACAGGAAAAGAGCTGCTTGTGCCATCATATCCTTCTTAGAAGTGTTTGTGACAGTATCATTTGATAGCCAAAATGTTGCTTCCTTTACATCGACAGTTTCTGTAAGTCATCAGAGGGCTTAGGGACTAAGTGAAGACTAGGTTTTATAAGCTGACCGAGAAAATGCAGTGTCATCACTCAGTAATTAAAACTATTGTAGCTGCTAAAAAAAAATCTATAAATACTAGGCACCTGATTCTTTCTCTACAAGCTGATTAACAGTCCTTCAGCAGTGAAAAGAATTCAGATTAAAGAAAAAAGTGTGTGTGTGTTTGTGAGTGTGTGCGCGCATGTGTGTGTGTGTATTAGAAGGGTCTGTAGGAGTACCAGTATGCATGAAAATTGCCTTGATATTGAAGTCTTTGGGGGGGTATCCTGCAGTAATTTAAAAGTGTGGAGGCAGTGCAATTTTGCAGAAATACCTTACTGACTGGGGCTATAAGAATCAGTTCAAGAATCACTAAATACACTGGTTGAGTAGAAAGATAGTGAAAATTGAGGCAATAAAAGTGGACATAGAAGTAGCATGTGGAGAAAGAGGATAGCAAATGCAGCAAATGTTTCATCACAGGATTTTCAGGTACTTTGTCACATCTGTCTCATGCAAGTGTTTTTAAATCCTGTGATAGCCACTGCAAAGTATATTTCATTATTCCTTTTTCAGCTGCTGGTGACAATGTGTAGCTGCTGCTTTGAATACACAATCTTTTCAGATGAGGATAGTAAATTTAGTATTGAAAATGAAACTTCCTCATCTCAGCCTGAAAATCAAATATGTATACTGTTATACATCAGACAAAGTGATTTGAAGAGAGTAATGTAGAACCATAGAACGTGCTGAGTTGGAAAGGACCCATCAGGATCATGAAGTCCAACTCCTGGCCCTGCACAGGACACCCCAAGAGTTACACCACATGCCTGAGAGCATTGTCCAGATGGTGGTATGACCACTTCCCTGGGGACCCTGGTGCCATGCTGGAATTTGAGATTCCTCTGGATCCAGCTGTATTAGCAAATGAAACTTTCCAAGGCTGTCCTTGCGCACCAGTATTCAGCTGGTATGGAATAGCTTTTGTCCATGTGTTTAAACTCTTTCAGTCTCTGAAAGAGAATGGACATACCCAGATCTTGTATTGGGAAAGGTCTCTGTCCTTTGCTAAGTCCTGTGCTCTGCCCAGGAACTGTCAGTGCTTGCAAGCTTGGGTCAAAACCATGCGACAAAACATGCTGGCAGTTTCACAGCATAGACAAATTTGATAGCCTTGAAATGCTTCTTGGCGCAACTTAATTTGCTGTTACAGACATGGCCTGAAAGGGCAGCAGCTCCAGGCAGACATGGGTGGGGCTGACCTGTCCACTGTGATAAGCGATGCAATATGTTCACAATTGTCGGACTGTTAGAAGGTCCTAAAGGAACCGTTCCTGAGAAAAGATGGTTAATGAGGAATGAAGTTGTGGCAGACAGAATGCAGTCTCTTTCTGGACTTTTCCTGTTAGCTGAAACAAGGCGAAATTCTGGGAAGCTTTTGTTTTGTTTTAATTTGTCCTTCAACAGGTGAATGGTATCCAGTTGTAGTTGGATATGGTTTGCCTAAACTATTTCCTTTCACTTCCTTTGCTTATTTCTACACGATATAAATCTTTGAAGAGCCTGAAAGTTTTGGGGTAGAATCCTGTTTTCATAATGTTATATTATTTCATATGGTGCCTCTTACATACTCATTGAGAATACTTCCACAAATATGCAAGTCATCTTTGGTATATTTTATTTCTCAGAAATATTGGCATTTACTAATCATTATTTTTCCTTAATTGTTTTTTACCCTTATTTTTCATAGCATCTGGAGTTGTCAACAACAGATATTGAAAACTTGTACAGTCAAAGGAAAGCCTATTATAGTACAGAGAGAAATATCCTATTCAGATCTGTCAGAGAAACACCAGGAGTTTTTAATCTCTGTGTAGCTTTAAGGGAGTCCTAGTTAATTTCGGAAGTTGTATATTTCCTGAATTTGGGGGTTATTAGTGGTCTCTTTACCTAGCCCTGTTTATTCTCTATTCTGTTTCCTGTACTTGTTTTCCTGTGTATATTAAAGTTGCACCCATGGATCTAATTCAGCTACAATTTTCCATCATCTTAGGTGTTGAATAGTTCACTTTCAGCCATTCAGGTGGTAATGAACAGGTAGGAAGTGGAGATAGTGCTTACCTAAAAGGAGACAAACGACAGTTGCCTAAAAGACAGTTTGGTTACCTTTTCAGTTTGGTTACCTGAAAGACAGTTTGTCTTTTCTGTAAACTTTAGTATATACTGGTAATTTATATAATCTATATAATGTATAAAACTATAAATAACTAGTATAGCCTAAATGTTAAAGGCATCAGAGCAGAGGGAAATATAAGCAGAGACTGGAAAGATAATATGTGTGCTGCTATTCAGAGTTTTACCACCATTGCTCATACAATGAGGCAGGATGTGAGAGAAAGCACCAAGAATCTGAGTGAAAATGGGACCAAGAGTTTATGAATTAGGGCATCATAAATGGTGTGAAAAATCAGAAACAGTAAGAGATACTGCATGTGATGGTTGGTATTAGTTCTTTGCATATCACACTATGAAAATGCTAACAGATGTGATACTACAGTCCTTTACTGGAAAATCCAGAACTGTACTCATTCAAAATTTTTTCCAAGAAATGCTGCCTGGGGAACTATTCTGTGTATAAAAATGTAGATGCGTCCACTATAAGCAATACAGATCTTGTAAAACTAATTGTATTTCTTGTGTGGAATGAGGGTTCAGTCTTCAGTACTGAAGAAGACCTTGGCAATGTAAAAGGCATGTTCAGTTCAGACTTCAGTGCAAAGAGCACATGCTGTACATTTTGTGGGAAAGGCCATGTTGGCCAGTGATTGTACTTTTAAATTCATATGCTGTTTATTTAAAATGTAGCACTGGATGTTCAAATATTTATGAGATACTACAATTTTATTGCTATTAAAAAAGCGCCTGTCTTGGGTTTTAAACACTGTCTTTAAATCCAACTCAAAAAAAAGATGGTGACGATAAGTTTAGCACCCTCTCTCGGAAGCCCTGTGACCTGATCCTGCATGCTTGCTCTAAAATGCACACCAAAGTGGTTGCAAATTCCTGGCCTCAAATAGTTCGGAGAGGAAATGTGAGGTAAATGTCAGTTCTGCAGCTGCAACCAGCATTAAGGTCCACTATTTTTCTCAATATTTCTACAGTTTTTTGAAAGCCTTCTGTAGAGCCTTGGGTCAAAGATTTCTCTCTTTTACAAAGTTCTATGCTTTACAGAACCTTCCAATGCTTACTTCACGTTGCTGAACTTTGAATATTCTTTGACAAAGACTCCTGTTATTAGTAAAATTATACATCTGTATTCAAAAGTAGATATTAATTGGAAAGAAAAGGTGTCATTTAGCGTAATTGAGATTCCAAATAAGGCTTATTTCACTGTTTAAGTTGAAGCTTATGTGGGAATTCTTTAAGAGAAACTGAGCTAGTGTAAGATCCTTTCTAGAACACTTTTCTCTTGTGTGTCTTAGGCAGTTTTCTTCATTGGACTCCAGGAAAATGCATCCTTCCATGTTTTAGGCCAACAAATCATCAAACTGCCAGATTTCAAGTAATTGCAGCTCCCCATAACCTGTGACCAGGCAGTCTAGTATAACATTGTTTTGGCTGCCTTTGCCTTCCACATAATGATCTGCAAGTCAGCAGTGGAAGAACTGTCATGAATCAGCACTTACGCACATGCAAACATCATATAAGTGTTACATAGGCTCCCTAAAAGCTGGTGATGAGAAAAGGAAAGAGAATATAGGAGAGTATTGCATAGATGGGTATCTGAATATCAAGATTTTTGTGGGCTTTCTTTTGTCAAGTGAGGAGTCAGGGTGGGAAAGAGGTAATGAAAGGAATGATTTTGCTGTGACAGGGATCTGGATCAAGAACAGTTACACTGGACTAAATTTGAAAAACAAATAAGCTATTTTAATTGTACAAGCTCAACAGAACTCAGAGAAATCTGACAGTATACTTTAAACTGTCAATGTAACTTATACTTACTAAACTATTATTTTAATAAACAAAACTAAGAGTATTTCTAAAATTAATGTTGACAGCATTCCTTGAAGTGAAATCAGCTGTGCTGTCAGGTCCCATGAACCACTTTAGCAGCAAATTTATAACAACTATATAGTTATAATGCATCTACAAAGAAAAAAAAAAAAAAAAAGCAGCTCATGCAGGCTCTTTGCTGAATTTTAATAAGATTCATGTTGTAGATTAGAGCAAAATGTTGCACTCTTGCTGTGCAGTTGTTGCTTTGAAATCACAAGACCAGAGCCTTGGACAGGAGCCATAATGTAAATACCATGAAAATGGGAGTGTAGAGATAGTATTTAAAGCTCACTTTTGCCCTTTCCTGCTGCTCAGTGCAAGCTGTTTCCCCGTGCTATGTTAAAACAGCTTGAAGTCATTCTGAAATTATGCTGGGTTGAAAGGGACACAAGTGACTGAGGGAGAATACAGGGGTCACACAAAAGGAACTCATTTTTATTTAATGCTAGTCAATTTGCATTTTGTTCTGGAAGTAAGCTTAGGTGCATTTTGTAAGAGCACAGAGCCATCAGGGTCTCTGTGTCACATGAGGATGTTTGTAGTAGCTTACATATATAATGGGCAATACATGCAGATTTTACATGTGAAATTATGATATCAAACAAAGCAGCATCTCTGGAGAATTTAGCTCTGTATTTACATTGTTATTTCTTGGTCAGATAAAAAAAAGCAGTTAGTATATCGGTTGCATTTTCTTCTATTAGAGAAACTGCTTTTTCCACTTCTCTTTCTTTCCAGTGTAGTTGAAGGCTAATCTCCTTCAATCTTTCCTGAATAAACATATTGTTCTTTTGTAATAATCTTGGTATTTTCTGGTTTAACCCAGATTGTTTTATTCCTCACTCTTCATAAACAAATTCTTTCCCCACTTTTTACCTGTTATGTCTTTATTTATTCATTAATTGCAGTTTGAGAAATACAGAGAATTTTACCTCAATGAATACAGTCAATAACTCAGATGGAAGTTGTCAGTGGTGTAATTTGCTGACTTGTTTACTCTAAAATTAGTATGGTATCTATCTATCTATATATATGATGGTAGCTATATATATATATATATATATAGTTCTTACTTTTCTGCCCATCAGGTCATTATTTGTATGTATTTATAAAAAGAAAAAAAGAAATTTATGTCTGCCACAGGAAATCAGTTTTTCTGTTGTGACAGCAAGAATGATGCTCAGTAGGCATTGTTGCCCCAGATAGATTAGATACTATTGACTTTGGTTTATTTTATTTGGAAATAAAGCCCACTCTGCACAAACAAATATGAAGTAAACTCTCATAAGGGTTTCTGGTTTTCCTTTATAGATGGTTTGGTTTGTGATGGTGACTAGCAAGGCCTATATTTGTTCATCTTAGTGAAGCATTCCAGAATGAGCTGAACTAAATAAAAAACAACACCTGGATATTTAATGTCTCAGAATTCTATATTCACCTATAATTAGGACATGTACTTTCTGCAGTGTCTTGAAATCTTCTGGGACTGCTTATAGCTGACCTCTTCTCCAAAAGATATTTAAATTCTAATCATCTGACAAGACTTCTTAACAGCTGTTAGTGCAATTTACTTCACTTGCAATTTCTTTGGAGAATTCTGTGATTAGGATTTCTAGATTTTGGTGGATATGATCCCACGTGATATAGCATCACGTATTCTAACAGTGAACTAAAAAGGTGAGAGCTGAAGTGTGAGAGCATCTCAGCTGGTTGGGTGTAAATGTAAGATTCTTCAACTGTTTGAACGAGAGGAATCAAGGTAATTTGCTGGATGACACTGACTTTAGTAGTGGTAAGAAGAGTGGGTGAGGACCTAATGACAAGCTGTTTTGACAGGAGAGGGCATCAGACTCGAAATGCATTCTGGAAAGGTTTTAGGACTCAAATAGTAAACTTAATACATAGTACGTATATGGTAATAATGATTGGAAATGAAGGCAAGTGGGAACGTGTTAACAGTATAGAAGAGGATCACTATATCGTATGTAAAAAAACCCTACTAACTTTCAAGTGTCAGGTAATAGAAATGGAATTTAATTTAGCAATACCAAACTTGACACTTCGGGAACAAGAATAAGAAATTACTTTTTAAATTATAAGTTACTTAGTTAACAATCACCAAATAAAGGCACAAAAACTAAGGGATTCCTATTAACCATCCAAGGAAAAACAGTTAATAGGTATGTTCCTGGTGAAGTATTTCCAGAGGAAATGGGACTGTTTAATTATCTACTGCACTGGACATACTTTGTATACAGAAAGAAATTCAAACTGACAACAGGTGAAGAAAAAACCCAGTTGTATTACATAGAGGAACTAAAGGAAATAGGAGACAAATAATGTGAGTTTTTTGACTCCAGAAAACAAAGGCAAGACTAGTACTTTGGTTTTTTATAAAGTTTATGGTTTGGTTTGGTTTGGTTTGGTTTGGTTTGGTTTGGTTTGGTCCGGCTTGGTTTGGTTTGGGTTTTTTTCCACAAACGCACCTAATTTTTTCCAAAATGCACAATCCTCCTTTGAGAAACAGTTCAGATCAAAAAAAAATGTGTAAGCAGGCCCGTTGTTTACATGATGGCAACATTCTGAAGAAACCCGTAACAAGTGAACAGGATATGCGCTGATCATCTGTATGATGAGAGGCATTCAGACAGAGGCATTCATGGATTGACTTAGAAAGCTTGTGTGGATTTGGGCTGACAAGTGGCACTTGATCCTTTCTGAATGCTCGCGATTGCTACTTCCCCAATCTTGTATGACATTTTGAATATGGAGGTAGTCTTGTATACAGTACTTGAAGGATTCAGGTTTTTGTCTTGCTTCGTGTCCATGAGCCACCAACCATTTTTCTGCTCTAATTTAGACCAACTTCCTTTCAGAATGTCCATTTGTCAGATACTAATAATGCTTTCTTTTCATAGCACTCTGCTTCCAGCAGTTTAATTTATTGAGGGGGTCAAAATAGTTCCAGTAGCTGGCTGCATTCCATAAGGTAGAGCTGGTGGCATGTAGCAGAATCATAACAGAAGCAAGGGTGTTCAACAGGAAATCAATTTGGTCTTTGGACATGGTGTCTTTGGTAGACAAAGAAGCTCACTAAACAGCTGCTGAGTGTGAACATGTCTTTTACCATGTTGCAGGTAGAAGGCAGAAAGACATTAAAAAGATCATATAATGGTAAGGGAGGTTATAGTGGCTTTGGCTGGGAAATGGAAAGTCTGGGATAACCAGTATTGTGCTAATTAGAGGAGAAGAGAGAAAACTAAAAGAAAGATATGATGGAAGCATATATGAGCAGTCCTGTGAAAATGAATGTCAAACCTGAAGCGAAATAGTAATTAGCAGCCTGAAGGATGAAAAGACCTCACAGAAAAGTCAGATAGTCCAGGACAAATGCCTCTATGCTGAAGATAATGAATGCCACTATGACTGTGCAGAAACAGGAACCTTAAAGCTAAGCGGAAGAAGCAATGGTAGAAGGCATTTGTACATAACACTCTTAATTGGACATCAGCTCTGGAGATTGAATTTACATATACTTTGAGCTAAAATTTTTTTCTTGCTTTAATTGAAAGGCTAAGGCCCTCTGAAGAAATATCCTGTTTTAAACCAGCCCTCATAAAGAGCTGGTCTGTAGGAGATGAATGAGCCTGTGATTTTAAATTGATAGAAACAAGAAAACCTGGAATTCTTCATATATTTTGTCAGTCCTATATGTATAGATAAGCAATGGAACTTCTTGGTAAAAGTTTCTGTGAATTAGGAGAAGTCTGGGCAAACTTGTCTTAAGAGATACTCACTGAGAGTATTTATAGACATAGCAACTACTTCTGGCTCAGGAAACCACAGAGCAGCTTGTGGTTGGAGTTTGGGGGGATGTTAACAAGGACTATCGTATATATCCACCTTGTAGCAATTTTCCCTGAATATTTAATGAACACTTCTAGAGAGGATACCAACTAGCTATAATGTTTTCCATTTGACCCAGCAAGACTGGCTTTACATACGTGTTTATTAGCTGCAAAAGAGGTAAGTTCTTTGTCTTCTCTCAGGAAAAGCTTCCCTTCTTTTTATGAAGCTGCATTTCCTAGCAAGACAAGTGCAAGATAACTCAGTCATGGCCATTTTAGTGCTCAGGCCTCTGTTATATACAAATGAGTCTTAATACTTTGAAAATAACTGGATCCAGGGAAATAGGAAATTTGCCTGCCTGTCCCTTACCACAAGGATTTTTAAGAGCTGTGTGGTGGTAGCTCACAAGTGATCACAGAAGAGGTTGAAGGTAAGGCAGGGCAGGACTGCAGTCTTCTTGTTTCACTATGGTGAAGGATGTGGAGTCAGGAACTGGGTGGATTCCAGAAAATCTTCTGGTAATACTTGTGCTTTGATTCCCATTTTTAAATATTGCTAAGAGCTAGATTTTGTATTTTGTAGTTTCAGATAGATTACATACTAGCTTTCTTTTGATAAATTATAATTTTTTTCTTTTGAAGTATCAGATATTGCAGTCTATTTCTATCTGAATTCCTTTTTGAAGTTCCTGGCTCCAGTGCACTGGTTCTTAGCCATTCCTATTTGGGCCAGTGGTGTCCTGTAGGACAATCAGACATGGTCTGTGGAAGGAACACAGATATAAAATACATTCTCACACATGTAAGTAAGGAAAGAAAATGAGGGAAAAAGAGTAGTTTGCATGATTAGCCCGATTAGTACACAGAAAACCTAATACACTAGCCTAGTGTACTTGGCCAGAAATAAAAACTCCTGTGGGGTATCTTGGAAAAATAAGTTGAGTAACCTTGACTTGGAAAGCTCTATTTTCCCTCTGCAAACATGGGACCACTACTGTCTCCCACCCAGCTTGCAGTGACCATTCTCTCTGAAGCTCTTAGTTTCTTTTATCTTCCTCCTCTGTATAAACTGTAGGGTTCACTCTGACCACAACAGCCCTTGGGACCTAATTCTGTGATATTTTTCATTTTGTGTTGTCAGTTAGGTAGTGAAATAACATTGCGTGACTTTCCTTCTCTGTGTATAAAAGAATAAACGAACACGTACACCTCCTTTAGGAGTGGAAAATATTCAGGCAAGACTGAGTTAGGTGTGGGTCAGGAGACTGTTGTCTTTTGAGCATATTCTCCAAGATGCTAGGGGCTGTCTCTGTTGACAGTGATGAACATACATTCATCTTAAACAATTTTGTCTCAGTTCAAAAACTGTGCAAAGCAACATTGCCAGCATAGAGTATGCTACCACACCAAGGGTCTCAAACATGAAGTGACACAGGGGTGCAGCATGACTGTCCTTGTATTTCTAAGTTTGGGGGAGTTTTTTATTTGACCTTTTGCTTTTTTACCTGATTTACTTACATCTAGTACAGTGAGAACATAAATAGTACCCAGTAAATTAGGCTTACCCTTATTTACAGCCCAACTCAGATAAATTGCTGAATACAAAAGTAAATTTGGTTTTTTTTCTTCCTCGTGTACATAAGTTCTTAGAAAATGGGGTTGTTCTGCATGCCAGGAGAACTCACTTCCTAACAGATGTTTTCTTCTGATCATGTAGAAGAGAGACTGGGTTAGTGATTTGCCCAAATATAACTTTCAACAGACCAAAATGAGTGTATGTCTCTTGTGAGAACTCGAGTTTTCAAAAGTAGCACTCACCTTCTACTATGGTATTTCTCTTGGAAACATACAGTTAAATCCAGTGATATAAGAATGTCTTCTTTAGTGTGGTTATAAACCTAACCTGTGGCCTATTTAGAATGGAATTTTAAATGCTGAAAGTTTCTTTTATTTTACAAATTTTTACCCACATAAAATGTCCATTAGTATATTTTCCATTGTTTTGTGTCATTGAATATAACTACAAACCTAGGTAATTGAGGATTTTTTTTTTCTGAATGCCTTATGGATTTTGTTAGTACAAAGGTTTTCAATGTGGTTGACTGTTTCATAGTTTTTGATCATATATAGCTTATAATAATAGAACAAATCTTTCTCTATGGCAAATAATTTCCAAGACTGAGAGAACTAATGTCAGATCACTGTGATTCATCCCCTTGGTAACCCAAATTGTATCTTGAGGGCTGCCAGACTTTTAGCATTTTGGAGATTAATAGGCTCTGTTTTCTGTTTCTGAAAGGGATTTTGTAGTTGGTCTTTGAGTAGGTTAGGGAGGAACAAAATAAATTTAATAGCTTTTAATGTCTTTGAAAGTCTTAATTCAAATGATTGACTGTACTTCATCTAGACCCAAATCACCTGTAAATCTAACTTAGCCATTGCAATCTAAATGCTGTGACTATTGTGATTGAGTCAACAGCCACATTTTATCAATGCTGACTTCTAACTATTAAATCAGAAAAATTATCTCCTACACAAGTGAATTTTTTCCTGGACCTATCTGATGCAATTTTCACTCAGATTTCTACATCTGGTAAATTTATGGGCAGAACAGCCAAACCTGATGATGTTCACTTCTGAATAATTCAAACAAAAAAGCCTTCAGAAAAGAATACAGTATCAACTTCTCATTCTTTTCTCTTCTGAAGTTGTAAGTAACTGTTACACATAGAGACAGGTTTTCAATTGTTGCACGGTTGGTTCTCAGTGTTCCCCCAAAGTGAAAAGAGCCAAGTTAACAAACAAGCTTCATTAGATGGAGATACAAGCTTAAAATTAGAAAGTGGTGGAAAGGGAGGCAATGTAGAAGTGGAAGCAGAAACTTAAGGTCTTAATAAGCTAAGATTTAGGTATCTGTCCAAAGCTAATAGTCTACCATGGCTCTATAGCTGATAGCCAGAAATATCTATCTTCAAAAGATTCTTTGTTCTGTACTAAAATGCATCTCTAAAACAAAAGAGAATCTAAAAATTTTTCTGGAAATATATGTTCTGTTAAACAGAGAAAGAAGTCTGCATAAGTATAGTAAAATAGATGCTTATATTTTTGGTGGCTGAATCACACCTTTATCAGCTGAAGAAAAAGGGAGACCTTTGACAACCAGAACAGCCAATGGGTGAGAGATTAATTTCAGCTTAGTCATGGCTTTTCAGAATTTTAGCAAAAATCAGTATGCTGTAAAGTGATGACCACCAGAACATTTTGGGCAGATTATGAGTAGCACAAATGATATTAAGGAGACAGACATGAACCAATGAATCAGTATTATGAATGCAGAACCCTCCTTTAGCTGGATGCCATTGCTGAGATGATGCCAATAGTTAATAATATTAGGGGGTTTTTTTTTGTTTATTAGAACCAAGTGCCTTTGTTCACATTCTGAATTTCACTGGCTGGTGAAAAAAAGGATTTTTTTCAGAAGGAATAGTAAGATGGATAGTAATTATCAGTCAGGAAAATTTAGAGCTCAAAGACGTGAATATGCCAGCTTTGTTAATTTTTCAGAAATGGTTTGAGTAAAAGCATAGCCATCAAGGCAGCTATTTCAAGCAAAACAGTAAATCCTAATCCCACTGTGTATGTATAGTTGCTTGCATCCATTTTAGGGAAAAAAAGAGGTATATTGATTATTTGATCTGATGTCTCTATGGAGACCAAATGATTGTCTGAATTTTGTTTTAATCATGGATGTATATTGAAATACCTTTGTGGCAGAATCCAGAATATTGTTTTGGTCCAGGAAATGGTGCTGATGCCATATTTTTACAAATACACACCAATTTATTTTGGTGTGAGGTTGTATTTTCCAGTCCTTTGAAGATAGGTTGTACTACCTTTTTCAGGCTGATAGGTTCTGTACACCACTAATAAAGGTGTTTATAGAATCATGGAATGTTTTGGGTTGGGTGTTTGGGAAGAGACCTTTAGGATCATCTAGTTTCAACACCTCGGCCATGGAGAGGGACACCATCCACAAGGCCAGGTTGCTCAGTTCCATCCATCCTGCTCTTCAACACTTCCAGGGGTGGGGTATCCACAGCTTTTCTGGGCAACCTGTTCCAGTGTTTCACTATAGTAAAGAATTTCTTTCATATATCTAATCTAAATCTGCCCTCGTTCAGGTTAAAGCCACTCCCCATTGTCCTATCTACATGCCCTTGGAAAAACTCCCTTTCCAGCCTTACAGACTCCCCTTTAGGTACTGGAAGGTGCTATAAGGTCACCCCAAAGCCACCTCTTCTCCAGGCTGAACAACCCCAGCTCTCTCAGCCTTTCTTCACAAACAGGTGCTCAAGCCAAATACATCTTATGTTGGCGGCCCCAGCTAGGACCTGCTGGCCACACTTCCTTGGTACAGCCCAGGACACATTTGGCTTTCTGGGCTGTGAGTGCCCATGGCTGGGTCATGTCCAGTCTCTAATCCACCAGCACCCCCAAGTCCTTCTCAGTAGGGCTGCTCTCAATCCATTCACTGCCCAGCCTGTATTTGTTGGGATTGCCCTGGCCCATGTGCAGGACTTTGCATTTGGCCTTACTGAACTTAATGAGACTCCCATAGGCCCTCCTGCCAAGCCTGTCCAGGTCCCTCTGGATGACATCCCGTCCTTCAGGTGTGTCAATAGCACCACTCAGCTTGGTGCCATCTGCAGACTTGCTGAGGGTCCACTTGATCCCAGTGCCCATGCCACCATGTGTTGTTTGTGATTAATCCTTCCCATGGAGACGGAGGCTGTACTTCTTTAAATTTGATATTTTATAAGCATTTCTGGGCATGATGTTTCATAAGCAAAAGCTACTTTATAATCAGTGACACAGTGCCTTCTAAACAACTTGCTGAGGAGCTTGTATGATTTTTTAAAGTCTCTTAGAATTTTTGATTAGTCATATATTATACTGCTTTTAAAAGTTGTCTGCTTTTCCCAAAATGTTCTTCAAATGTGTATGTTTTCATGTTTGTAAAAGGACAACATAGATCCCAATGGGATATGGGCCAGGCAGCAAAAGGTCTCCTGGGGCAATACATTAGATCAGGAAAGAACTTTGGAACAAACTGGCAAGAATTTCTTTGTTTTCTCCTGTTATTTATGGGGGCAGGAATCTGTGCTTTATAACCATAGCTTTGGAAGAAGATATCTCATTAGTTTTCTCAGCAGTGAGTTCTGCTCACCAATCCATTTTCTCATTTGTTTATATTTGTCACAGAACACTGTGTAATGCTTGCTGCCATTCCTCTTACTGTTAATTATCTGGACTGTAATTGAATTATCCTTTGTAGTGTTCTGCATTAGAAATCTTAAATAGTTTATTTCCTAAAAGCCAGGCATTTCCCTTGAACCCAAGCCAAGATTTTGCAGCATATGACTTAAATAAATGAGCTGCATGTGATACTAATCATTTTGGTTTTGTCTTTTTCAGTCTCTTAAGAGGCTTTGGCACAAATCTGTACTTTTCCATGTCTTTTCAAAATTATTTCTAGGGTTCTTCAGAGGGGAGTCTTAAGTAATTTTTGTGATTTGGCTTCCATGCCAGTATGCTGCTTATGTGCATGAAAATAGCATACTTGCCTCTGCCATGCACAAGAACGTGTTCAGAAGAAACTCTGTTCTTTGTCTTTGTACTCCTTCCTGCTGTCAGGAGCTTCCAGAATTGTAATCACTTGCAAGTGAAGATCTTAATTTTCACTTTTAGATCTCAGTTCTGCATCCTCTATGAGAGTGATTCCTGCTCACACAAATTGGACTATTGCAAAATAGTTAACTTGGGCAAATAAAGACTGAAAGACAGGACTATATTATTTACCCCCTAAAGAGGGGTCCACATTTAACATCATTCAGTTTCAAATGTTACCATCAGTTTATCTCATTTGATCCATGGCTAAATATATCTCTCTCTAGTAGCAACTAATTCCTACTGGCAGCTGCCTGTTCTCAAATCACATTTTGTACCCATGTGCCTGTAACACATGTAGCTAATTATGACAAAGGACCTGGAAATGTTATTAGAGTCCAACCGCTCAGAAACCCTCATTAATTGTGTGCAGGGCTACCTGTGATTGGGTACATTGGACACTGAGTATCATCTGTGTACAATTGAGTCTGCACAGAGAAAAAATCATGAGAATCAACATGTAGAAGGAAAGTATCTATTTTTTACTCTGATAAGAAGAATAATGGCTAAGGATCTTCAAAAATAGGAGAAAAAATCATATTGATATTTTGTATTTTGGGAGTGTCTATTTTTGGTGGAATATCTGAAATACTGATGTTAGATGAGTGCGTATGTTCCTTTCTTCTTGTTATAAAAAATTACCTTGTCATAAAAAATTACTATTATTTGTGAGGAATGTTAATGCTCTTTGGGTTCCCTATTGAGTTTTTGAGGAAGGAAGGAGGAGGAATAACATTAGGTGAAGGGTGCACTTACAGGCTCAAGAAACCTCCTGCTTTTTACAGCTGAATGTCATATCTTCAGGACTTGTTAGTCTTCTTGTTTGTACACACATCACCTATTCTTGTAGTGTAGGCTGCGGCGAGACCTTTCTTCACAAAAAGACGTAAAAAATGTCAGAATAGCAGCTAGGTAGGATGACATAAGAGAGAAAAATATATTTAAGGTTAGAAGCTCACTATGGAATTTTTTCCCCTCTTAAAATATTCTTAAATATTAAAGTGTCTCCTCTCTTGTTACTATTTCTTTCTGTGAATGTAACTTCATGTTACACTGCATAAGGAGAGATTATCCTTGTAGTTACTGGGAATGTGCTTTTGGCAATAATGTGAATAGTGGTGTCTTCCCCACAACATTGACAAACAACTGAGTCCACAACTTGCATCAGGATTACAGATGAAAGCTGCAATTCTTCAGCTTTCCTCTTCCTTTTTGAGGTTTTTTTTCTACCATAAGCTCTCAGAACATCTGTGAAGAAATCAGCATACATGGCCTTCCTATGTAGTTGCAAATAAGTTTATTAAAAGCTGCAGCACAAAATTACAGTTGCATCTGATTTTTGCCTTATTTTACACTGGGCTTTTAATTGCAATATTTCATAGCTTAATAACTTTGCAGTGTTATGCTCTAATGTTATTTTAAAATAGGGAATTCAGTGGGCAGGGTGTACTTAGCTTGAAAAAAGAAGTTGGGTAACTTCTATTTAAAGTACCTATTCTCCCCAGACCTTTGCTGTAGAGAAATGCTAAATGACAATCCTAACAGTAAAACAATGGATTCTGTATAAGTTAGGTGTAGCAAAACAGTGTGTAGATTTTGGGCTAGCTTGTTGCATGTGGATCAATATCATTCTTACATCCTAAAATGACAGCTTGATATCAGAGCATATTTAGGGACTATTTAAATAGCAAAGAATTTCTAGGAAAATTTTCAAAGATTTCCCATAGACTAGAAGTCACTGAACAGTTTTTATGCTAAAAAAAAGAAAATAGTGTCTTCCAGTACTTGAGAAAAAGGGCAGCTAGTAAACTGGAAAATCTTGTTCTTTCAGAAAACAATAATTTTGCATTCATGTGTTTTGCTTTGCTTTGATGTATTTTTTCCCTTCTGGCTTTCAAGACTTTGTAGTGTGGGATTCAATTTAGTTTGGCACTTCACTGTACGCTAAGCATGATGGTTGTGCCTCATGTTTTTCCTTCTTAAGGGCCAAACTCCACAGTGGTAGGAATTAACTGGAACTAACAGCACTAATCATTCCCCTTGGATGGATACTAGTAGTAGCTGATTTAGTCTGCTCCATTTCCAGTAATTAGCTCATTACGTTCCTCCTCCTATCATTGTTCTGATATTCATCAGATCTCTGTATTTGCAGTGGCCGGATTTTAAATAGGGAACTTAGCACACATAAAGGTCACAGCTAGTCATTCTAAAATTATCTCAATTTTTAAGCACGGCTTTCTTTGGTTTTTCCATAAAGCCTTTCTGTCAGTGGGGTATGGAATGGTGGTTTGTGTGAACTCTGAATGACACAGGTACATTTTTGTATTCACTCTCTTCAAAGGGGCAGCAACTGGAACAAACCTGGTGTGCAAATTCTTCAGTGGGACTGGTGCCCCAGGACATTTCATGGTGCTGTTGAGCTTGGGACAGCAATGTACAGAGATTAGTGCAAGGCTGCTGACAGCTGGGAAACAGTTGTTTTTATCACCTGAAATAGAGAGCAAAATCAAGGGATAGCGTTGCTGAGTATGGTGCTGGATGAGCCTCATCTAGTATGGGTTGCCTTTCAGTGGTTAGGAAAGTCCTTTAGGTTCAAGTGGAACTGAATTCCTTAGCTACCTTCAATTTATTATATCTTTTAACAGCTAAAAATAATTTTATCGGTTGCTTAATTTAAATTACTGTATACAAAGCACATGTATACACATAAATGTTGTGTGATCTTTGGTAATATACATACTATATTCACCCTTGGCGCTGCTGGCAAATTTATAGAAGAATTCTGTAGCACTGGGGACTATTAGCAGTAGCACAACCCTCCTCATTAAACTGCACACATGGTACTGTGTTTTCCCTGCCCTCCTCCTCTTCCCTATGGATGACGTACTGGAGCAAGTTCAGCAGAGGGTTGCCAAACTGCCCAGGAAGCTGGAGCTCTTGCACTGTAAGGAGAAACTGAGTGATCTGGGCTTGCTGGAGCATGGTAGGTTTCAGAAGGGCCTCAGAGCAGCCTTCCCATACCTGTAAGGAGGGTATCAGGCTGTATGTCACAGAATCATAGAATTGTTAAGGTTGGAAAAGACCTCTACGATCAGTAAGTCCAGCCATCAACATCACACCACCACTGGGAGGAAATATATCTTTCTGTATAAGGAAAGGTTTTTTCCACAATAGCAACAGTAAAGTGTGAAAGAGGTTGCTCTGAGAGCTTGTGCAATCTTATTTTTGGAGGTTTTTCAATATCCAATTGAATACAGCTCTAAGAAACCTGATCTGTTCTTAGAGATAACCTTGCATGGCGCTGAGGGCTGGGTTAGATGATCTTCCAAGGAACCTTCCAATCTGAAATACTTTATGGCCCTACAATTAACCACAGAAAAGAATTGAATAATTGATCAGTCTGAAGCTGTGATTTACTGCAAAATATTTGCTGCACTGGAATTTAAATTCTTATGGTGCTTAGAATTTTGTAATAAATTTGTGTAAAATTGGAAGGGCAATTATGGGTAGTATCTTCTTTACACTTGACTGAAGACTTATAGGAATTACTGGTATAGTTTGGAAGAAATTAGTTATGATCATGCTGCTAGGTAATATCAATATTCGAAGAAGTGCCTTTGTCTTTGTCTGCTATGCTATACAGACAGTTTTCCTTTGGATAAAGTACAGGTATGGCAGCAGATAAGCCTCTTGGTTTCTTATGTGCTGTGTCCTGTAAAGCCATGGTATTTTCCTGCTCTGCAAATCAGATCAAAATTGGTATGTGAAGAGGAGTAAGCTGTAATTCTTTTACTGTCTGATGGTTCCAATTAAGTTTACAGTGACATGATGCACAAAGAGAGATGAAATTTTGCTTTCTGTGACTATACGCCTGCATATACTTCAGGTATCTATGGAATAAGTATGCTGGAAATTAGTTTTGTGAATCCTTCTTGGGTGTTATAAGTGAGATGTACCTCTAACCAACTCTGTTCAAGTAAACTGTTGAAGTAAAATAAAATCGATATTGTCAACAGAAGCTTCATCAGTTGATTTTACACTGCAGTGAAATGCTAGTTTTTCAATAGATTATATAAAAACAACAAAATAAAATTGATAAAATAAAACCAATATTATCAATGTAAGCTCTGTCAGTTGATTTACACTAACAAGACATTAGTACCATTTCCATTTCTTGGCTGCATGACTTAAGTGCCTATTACAAAGGAATACTCTAATTTTCAGCTGTCGTGGTTATGTGGACAGGGAGCAGTAAAAACAGTGGTGTGCTTAATCATAGGAAAACAAAAGTGTGTTCAGAAAAGTGTGGGTGGAAAGTGTTCAGCAAAAAGTGCCTTGAGTTTAGCAAATTCAGCAGTTTAAGAATTGAAATTTGGCCGTAACAGTACAGAATTACTAGCTACTCTTTGAACTGTGACTCAACAGTATTGCAGGCATTCTTCTGTATACCCACTAATATCTGAGGTTCCTGAGTGGCAGATCACAGGTGTGTTGCCAAGCTGCATGTCCCATATGGATGGTATAGGGAGTCAGCCTACTTAGCTACAGGTTGTCCTCAGAAAGCCTCTGCTATGTGCTGCAGTACTGAAGAGCTTGACTCCACCAACAGTTCTTGTCTCACTCCTTTCTTTTCCTTATTAGATGAAAGGAGGACCCAGGAAGCACTTGCAGTGTTTGAAAGGGGTGGAATAATAACCTCTGAGTGGGGACCATGTGGCACTCTGCCAGCAGATAGAAGGATAGAAACAGCTTGTGGTAGGAAAACAGATAAAGCAGAAGAGTGGAAAGAGTTGTGGGAACCAAAATTTATTGCCCAAATTTGTAAGATTCAGAGGTATGTTTTATATCCTAATACAGAGACACTCAACTCCTCTTAGCAACCAGCTTGGTCTTATTTATTTGAAAATTAGATAAATATCTAAGTCCCTTTTCAGATCACCATGTCACTCATGCTGAGACACTTTGATTTCATTATGTTGGTAAGCAATATCAGAATAAAATAACTGACTGTTGGTTGAGACATGAGGATCTGTCAGATATGGCTCATTATCAGATATGGCAGGTCAGAAAGCCTGGTTCTATGTCCAGCTTTATCACCTCCTTTTGAGAAGCAGCTGCCCACCTGCTTGTTTATCCTGTGTGTAAGACTTTCTTTAGCAATGCTCTTCCAACCCTCTGCTTGATGCAGTAGGTAGGTCTTTTAACCAAACCTTCTGAATTGACTTGTCCTTGCAGGGTAGTGAAGACCTCTTTCCAGAAGGACATTTTTCGTTGTATTTTAATTAACTGTATTTGTATTTGGGGTGTAATACTTGGGAGAATTTAAGTGGAGGAGAGCAAAAATTCTTTCTCTAGTCAAAGTGAAATATGGATGATATTTTATAATTCTGTTGATGCTCTTTTGTACAGGAGCTAATGAATTAAGAAAAATATCAACTGGGTGATATATTGGTCCATTTCATCAAAATTTGAAGTAGAAGTGTTTTTATTTTCACCTGGTTTCTGTCTACAGCTTGCTTTCTAAATTCAGCATTTCTGTAATGTGAGATGGAAAGCTTTCTAACACATTTGACATATCCCTGCATATTTAGTCGTGTGCTATTGATAGGATTTATATTGCACAGAGTGCAGGCAATGGCAGTTTCACAGAATCTATGGGAGCACTGTGCTCTGCATCCCTCCCCAGCAATTGTCCTGATGTTGCTTCTTCCATCACCTAACATGAACTTGAGAATTGGAATATTTTTTCTCTTCTCATCTTCATTTAAATTAAGAAGTTGTATCTCTTTCACACATTTCAAAAACATTTTTGGGAAGGTGCTTGTGCAACTACAGCAATCATGCTTTTTACTTTAAAACCTAATCCCTCTTTACAGTACTTATACTGGTTATGTGTTTAAAGAAAACAGAACATGGTGAGAGGAACAGAGGAATACCCAATACTTCAGAAGTCGGGCATTCAACACAAGTGTTGTATATGTGCAGGCAATAGCAGAGAATGATTAAACCACCTGCCCTGGCTGATGAAGACCTACTTCTCTGCTAAGATTGCATTTACTTTTCTTTTTCGACTTCTTATTTAACATGGATTGTCTGTAGACTTATTTCAGGTTAGGGTATTTTTAAAGGCATTCATGTTGTCTGTTGTATTGGGTTATGTAATGAAAATGCCATTATTTAATGTTTACAACTAAAAATATTATTTCATATAAAATATTTTCCAAACCTCTCCCAGTGTGTCAGAAAACTGTTCTAAGGTAGCATGTATAGAGCAAGGAACAATCAGTGCAATCAGTCAAAATTATATTCTAAATCTCTGATTGCATCATTGGCCCAGGAATAAAGCGGATTTTAATTCTTGAAAAAAATAGTCATTCCAATTAAAAGGCCTGTTTTTTCTTCACACTACCTGGATAATTTTTAGTTCATTTGAAAGCAGTTAAAAATAGACTTTCTCTTCCCTTTTTTCCACTGTAAAAGGGATCCTTTGAATTAAAAGTTTTCAGCTTCACTACCTCATTTTTTTTACTCTAGATGTTTTTCTATATTATCATTTTATCGGTGGAGAACTATTATTTGTTTCCTTTTATGAAACTTTTAAAATGTTTCCCCTTTACTGGTCGATGCAAAGAGTGCTTTTCAAGGCAGCATTATTCACACTGATTCATCTATGCTAGTCAGTTTTGAGTCAGAGGCATTTACTGATGATAGTGCTGCAAAAAGAGTCTTTTGGGGACAGAAGGTAAATCCCCATTTTACTGCATTGCTTCAGATGCCAAACATTACCAAGAACACTAACAATACAGACCAGTGGTATCTTTCAAAAGCTACACTTTGTATATACTTTTGGTCCAGAAATATATTCTGCACAAGCCCTGTTCATAAATAAGCAGAATGCATTCTGGATACTTAGTGAAATTGATGTTCCTAATTCACTGTGAGCGGAAATATGCTGTCGGCTACATTAAATCTCATTCCTTGACTGATGCTATCTGCTTTTCAAACAGTTCAGGTATATTCCTAGTGACCTTCACTCTCTGTTTGGCAAACATTATTCCATGAAACATCACTGCTGAAGAAAACAACTCAAAAATTGATTTGAATTCTTAAATAACTGTCAGTGTAGTTCTGGCCCCTGTTCATAGAATCACAGACTCATAAAATAATTTAGGTTGGAAAAGATCATTGAGACAACTAACCCAGCACTGCCAAGTCCACCACTAAACCCCCAGGGCCACATCTACATGTCCTTTAAATATCCTAAGGGGTGTTGGTTCAACCTCTTCCATGGGTAGCCTGTTCCAAAGCTTGACAGCCCTTTCCATGAAGAAATTTTTCCTAATATCCAATCTAGACCTCCTGAGCACAACTTGAGGCCATTTCCTCTCCTGTTGCTGGTTACCTGGGAGAAGACACTGACCCGCACCTGGCCACAGCCTCCTTTCAGGCAGTTGTGGAGAGTGATAAGGTCACCCCTGAGCCTCCTTTTCTCCAGGCCAAACACCCCCAGCTCCCTCAGCTGCTCCTCACAGGACTTGTGCTCCAGACCCTTCCCCAGCTCCATTGCCCTTCTCTGGACTCACTCCAGCCCCTCAGTGTCTTTCTTGCAGTGAGGGGTCCAGAACTGGACACAGCACTCGAGCTGTGGCCTCACCAGTGCCCAGTACAGGGGGACACTCCCTGCCCTGGTCCATCCAGGCCAGGATGCCACTGGCCTTCTTGGCCACCTGGGCACACCCTGGCTCATGTTCAGCTGCTGTCACCAGCACCCCCAGGTCCTTTCCAGCCCCTCTGTCCCAGCCTGTGGCACTGCCTGGGGTTGTTGTGAGCCAAGGGCAGGACCTGGCACTCGGCCTTGTTGAACCTCACACCACTGGCTTCAGCCCATGGATCCAGCCTGTTGAGATCAGTGCTTGAAATTAGTCATTTTGTACATCTTCTCTTCCTGAGCTTGTTCTTTTTTTGCTTAGATTTTGGAATTTTTTTAAGTGGGTTTTTTGGTGGTTTTTTTTTCATTTGGTTTGGTTTGTGGTTTTTTGTGTTTTGTTGTTTGTTTTTTTTTTTAATTTATTTTTTGTTGGTTTGGTTGGGGTTTTTTTGGGGGGGGTTCTTTTGTTTTATCTTGGTTTGGTTTTGTTGTTTTGGGTTTTTTGTGGGGTTTTTTTGTTTTCTTTTGTTGGCTTTTTTTTTTTTTGTCTTTGTTTTTGTTTTGGTGGTTTTGTTTTCTGTTTGTTGGTTTTCTTTTTGTTTTTTCAGAGGTACTGATAAAGTTCTACTTTTCTCAAGTGGTAATGAGGACATGACTGAAGACACAAAGGTAGCTAAGAAAGCAGTGCCGTAGTTCACATATAAGCAATCTTTCCTCACACATATTCCTATCATACTGCATCTTTTTCATACCAATGACATTTCTTTCCCCCCAAAAATGTAGTTCAAGGACATTTGTGGAAGAAGCAGTAAAAGGAGAACAGGAACAATTGCATTCCAACCAGATTACATTTGTTTATGACTAGCTATTTCCACTATTGTTCCAGATCTGCTCCTCGGTAATTAAAAACTGAGGAAAATCCTAATCTTTTAATTAATATATGAATATATTACAGAATTGAATACTCTGCATGTGCAGATGGCCATCTCCACTGTGAACTGCTATGCTTTAGTTTAAATGGAAAAATAGAGAATAACTCTACTAGAATATAAATGTCTCTGTGGACAGTGAGATTACAATAGTTGTCTTTCCAGCATAAAGGAAGGTAACACTAATTATTCATGTCCTGTGAGTGGCTAAGATGAATGGGAAGCAGCAGATCCTGAAAATTCTTCTGATACCGAAGACTGAAAGTCTCAAAGATCAGTTGATGCTTTTGTTTGCCTTGCATTGCAGACCCACAAAACTAACAAGAGCCCAAGCCTGGATTTCCTTATTTGGTGTAGAGCCCATCATGTCTCATACTGGTGGGTTTGACTCTGCTGGCATAAGTGCCAAGACCTCATTCCTGGGCAGCAGAGAGAAGGAAGGGTTTTCTCTCAGCCTTTGTGGAAGTCATAGCTTCCTGCAAGATGAAGTAGGAGAAGGATCACATGTCTGCTGGGTTATAGCTAGAAGACTAAGAAGGAAAATATTTCAGGGAAGGTAACATCCCTACTCTTCTGAGAAGCAAATCTGATTCAAACTACAGAGGCACTACTGAGTTTTAATGAATCATAGATTCCTATTGACATATTTGTATCAGAATTTCCATATTCTGTCTGTCGTGTGTTCCCTTGAGTCCTAGGAGGAAAATACTTTGCCTTACTTAAGAACCCTTCAGTAGATCCTTTCATTTCATTTCTATGTTAAATTTAGGTTTCTCTTCTTTAGAGCATATAAAAGGATCAGTTTAAAAAAGCCTGCATTTTGGCAATGCAGTATTAATTAGAATTCTTCACTTCTTACAGTCCTGTAGGAGAGGAACAATGAGTATCTAGATTTACAAAGCACTTTTTATCTCTGTACTTCTATAATTTTAGAATTTTAATGTTCCAACTCCTAAGTGGTACATGAAACAAGATCATAAATAAATGAGTGTAATTCTCACAATTAACTGTATTTAATAGCTGATGTTTTTAAAGTAAGTAACAGATTTTTTAGCTGGGAGAAATCACATGAGAGTCATGACAGTTTTTCCTTGCTTTTCGTGATAATGAACTCCTTAGTAACTTAGCTGTTTTACATATTATATACTGAGGTATTGCTTCTCTATGCTACTGCCTGACTGCCATGGCTTCTAACCTACTGTGAACCCATTATGTGCAATACTATCTGGACATTTCCTGTCCACAAATTTTGCAATAACATCATGACAGGTCCAACTCTTGCTGCATAGATGAGTTTATCAGCAAGGCATATGCTTAAACTTTAAAGTCAGTGGAAACTTTGCCTGCATTTCTGTGGACAAAATTTCTCTGCAGACTTCCTGCTGCCAGCTGTCCCAATGAACCGAGAGCTTCTTTGCCTTTAATCTTTTGCATATGATAATACAGAGGTCCTTTCAAATGACTAGTTAATATGGGTCATTCTTTTCCCATAAGGAAGCCAGTGTATGGGCCTTAAGAGGAAACAACATCATTCTTTGAAGTGAATTTAATAATAGGATATGATGTTCTCTTTATAAAGCATCCTTGTTTTATTACAGTAATAAAAAGAACCTTTCAGAAGAATAATTCTACAACACTTTGTGGAACATGAAAGCTGTGTGCCATTTAAAGACTCTCCATCAGACTTTAACTCAGCTGTCAGCCTTTCAGATAGCTTCAGTTGGCATCCTAAGCAGCTGACAGTCTAGCAAATCCCTGGCCTGTACACCTGACTTGGTATACATTACCCTGCTAATGTATGAGGGAATCTCAGTTGTTTTGTATTATTATTCAGTCAGTTCTGGTTGATACTCTTTCCAGCTTTTATTTTATTGCCCCTGTCTTTGGCTCTGTCCTGATCTGCATATTGGCTTCTGCAGTGTGTTCTCTGGCTGACTTCTTAGCCTTTTTTCTGTCATGCCTACTTCAAGCTGTGGACCCTGTGTGATTCTGTGTTTGGCATTCCTCTTGTTTTACCTGCCTTCAAACTATATCTTGCTTTGGAGCACGTGTTTATCTCTCCTTGTGCACCTAGCCAGACTTTTCATAACTCTTTTGCTTAACTTTCTAGGTTTTCTTTCTGATCTGGCCACACTTTTACTCCTGCTTCTTGTCCCTAGGACTTCTGTCCAAGCTGGAGGACAGTGACACTCAAAGTTTCTCATCCATAAGTGCTAGCTTAATTTGTGTTTTCAGCTAGCCTCCAAGTCCCAACTCAAACAGTAACTGAGGGTGAAAATCAGAGGATGTCAGTGTTTAAGAGGTAAAACAAGAAGCTGATCAAATTTGTGTGGAGGAGTTTTTACACGCATATATCTATGAATTGACTACATATTAATGAGATTTTCTTCAGGCCTTTGTATTTTCATAGCAGCAAGCCCATAAGTGTTCTTAACGTTTCTTCTACAGCTTTATTTTTCAGGCCCAGCAGGACCTGTACAAGACAGTCTTTTAATATGGATGAGTTCTTAAGCATTTTCTGTACACTTGAGAGCTTATTTTAGACCATCTTCAAGTGGAACATCTCATTCTGCTGCAGTGAGGAAATGCTTCAGGCATTGTGGACTTCTGAGAAAACAATACTCTGTGTACAGCACTGAGTATTGAATCACAGTCATGAGCACACCACTACATATAGAAAGCACTGATCTTGTATAAACTTTCACAGTATCAAATTTGCTTGATAAATGTTTGAAATCCCATTGCATGCAACAGCTTTATATCATATTTATCCAAGTTACTCTAATCTTAAATCAATAATGTCATTCTGCAAGTTATGTACAATCAGGATGTCAAATTAATTTCTGTAAAGGTACATTCTGTGTAATTCAGTAAAAATTTGCCACGGTGCCTGTTCAGGATCTGGATCAATTTTATACTTCCATGTGTTCTCTTATACTTCTGGAAGCATAAATGTCATTAGCAAATAACTCAAAGGTTCCTAAAATATAGCTGAAAAAGATGAAATTTCTAGCAGAATCCAGTTCATCCGATAATTTCATGTATTTTCCACAAGTCTTGATTAAACATACCTTATGCAAACCTCAAGCTATAATACACCAAAGTACTACCTTTGTAGTATTTAAGTTTATTAAGGAAGGCAGTGGAAATGTTGTAATTTGTTACTATCCTTGGGACACAGACAGATGCAGAGAAGATTGGTATTTTCCACACTGAAGTATAATGCAAATTGCTTATCACCTTCGGAGGTTTTGTCTAAAACAAAAACAAAAACAACAACAAACCCCCCATAAATAAAACAAACAAACATAAAAACCCCAAAACACCCCCAAAGCAAAGCAAAAAGTCTTCACATGCATATTATTATGTTAATATGTCTTAGATAGAGGTTTCATTCATTAAAGGAAATACAGAACTTCGATATTTCAGTGAAATAGCCATAATATTAAAGCTAACAATTGTGTTGATGTGTTTTTCATTAAATTGAAACAGTTTTCAGATTTTTATCTGTGAGCTTTTGAGGAAGTGCTGAATTGGAATAAATGACCCATATTTAAAGGAGACTGTCTAAATCATTTCCTCTCCCTTAGCAGGAAGCTATGGGTAGATACATTGCAGCATGGAGTAATCAGTCCTTTTCTCTACTCACCCTGACCTCATTTTTGTATGAGTTCAGGATACAGAGATACTAATTGCTTCCTGCAAAGGTGCTTTCTCTTCTTCTTGTCAGATGAATTTACTAAGATATGTAATGTGGGGATGTTGGTACAAATAGTTGTAATTTCTCTGATGTCTGGCCTATCATATATGGCTATTTTAATGGACATGAAAGGTAACTTCTTTATATGTCTGATGTTAAGATGATTTCATTAGTGGTTTACAAAATAGACAGTAAATAAGTGATACTAGACAATTAAAAATACGGAGTTGAACCTTGATAATGCAAATGTTAATGAAAATGTTGTTATGCAGTTCTCCATTTACAAAAGTTCATTAGGAAAGTAAAGAATTAAAATAACTGTGTGCTTTTCTGCTAGAATTCACATTAATTTGATCTGTTCTTTGAGGAATTAAAATATCCTAAAAGAAAAAATATGCAAAGGAGTTGGTGTTGCTTCAGTTTATCATAATTAAAATTATTCTGGAGGTACTGAAAGCATAATTCTATAGCCCTTACAAAATGATCCATCTGTTGCAACAGGCTTGAGGAGAATCTTGGTAGAAATCCATATAAACGTAGAACCTTGCAATAACTCACGAGAACAAGGAAATTAAAAATGTAGAATGAGAAAATTTTAAGTAAGACGGTCTGCCTTGTTATAAACATAACATGTTTATAAACATAAATAATTGAAATCCCCCCTGTGAGTGCCTAGGGCCTCCACAAAGAGAAAAATAGCGGACTCTCAACTTAAAAAAACAAGGTAAATAGGTATTCTATGAGCTACTCATAGTTCTCTAATTTACAAAGAGGTGCAGCTCAGAAATTAGTTTATTTAAAGAAAAAATTGTGAATTTCAATGCTTATCCAGAATTTGCAGCTCAAATGTTCTATTAAATATAGAAGTTCCAGTAACTCATGTCTTTGTAAACAGTTAAAATATAGGTCTCCTTTAATTTTTTTTAAGCTGTTGGCACTGTCAAATATTCAAGATCTAGTCTGCCTTTTTTTCCCAATTAAATTAGGGACTGGCTCCTTCTGCTTTTATTCTAAATTTAAATAACCATGGTACAGTAGCACATGTGAGCTGTGGGGAAAACATTGCCATTTTATAAAGTGATTATGAAAGAGCTCTGTGCAAAGCTCAGCGGCTAGTCACCAGCATATAGATGATGGGACATGCTATTGAGTTTTACAGAAGAGAGGTTTATCACTATTTTGTTTAGTGTTTGTATTGATATGAATTTATTACACTAGTCGTAACATAGAAACATAGAACCCTCGGAAGATCATCTGGTCCAACCTTTCATGGGAAAAAGAGCCTAGATTTGGTAAAAAAAAATATTAAATTGTTAAAAATAAATTGAGGGGTTGGAATTGCAAGGGAATTTCATTATTTTTTTTTTTTTTCCATAGATTCCCAGAATTCTCTGTAGGATATATAAAATAGTATCACGATTGGCAACAGGTTTTTTAAAAAGCAGATGTCAGCAAGGCCTAGCTCAGAAATCCATTCCTCTAACTCAATAAAATGCATTAAAACATTGCTGGATTTAGGTGGCTTCTATTTTCTTTATTTATATGTTGAGTAACTGGCTTATTCCTAATCTGTGGGAGTCGAATTCAGAGCTCACTGCTGCCAGGAGTCAGAGCCACTGTTCTCTTCTTCATGCAAAAAGTCCAACCTGCAGGCTCTGGTGATAAGTCTTGTGTTTATCTGTAGGAGACATAAGTCTCCTTCAATGTCTGTCCACATTCCTAAGGCCAGACGAGAGTGGACATTCACTGGGTGAGGAGAGTCAAGAGACAAGAACACTTTCCTGAAAGGTGGGAACAGTCTTCAGCCCTTGGACTGTCCAGGGGTTTGATTTCTTTTATCTCCTGCCTGGATCAGAGCTGCATCTGTGAGGTTATCATATAAAAATGGTGACTGACACCATAACTACCACTGAGGTTTTCATGAGAAAAGTGGCAGTAGCTGCAGTGTTTTGTGCTGAACTCAGTGCTGTCAGCACATGTCAAAAGCTGTTGTTAAGGGAAACCTCCTTGGGGTTTTAGTTACCTGGGTTTCTAATTTTCAATTTCCAAATATATTTACAATAACAAGAGGGACACTTGACCTAGACCAAGTAGGGGCAAGTTTTACACAGGTGTAATTACATCATTAAGAAGACTATTAAAAATGGTAAGGCGAGCACATATATTGTTAGCCAGGCAAGAACAGTGTGGATTGTATTTGGCATTTGAATTCTCTGTCATACATGTCCACACAGTAGTGGAACAACTGAAGAGATACTTGACAGTCCCTGCGTTTTAGGAGAGAGGTCACAACCGTGTATGTATGTGATACGTCTACAAAAAAAAAAAAGAGTAATAGCGAATACTGGCGTATGAACAACTAAATTACGACAAAACACGTGAAAACGTATTTGAAGATCCAAATAGATATTAGCTATAGCCACAGCTCTTGTTAAATGTGGGGAATTTTTTCAAATAAGGCCATCTTTTCTGTGTTCAACTACACATTGACTGTGTAATTCAAATGACCTTACTTACGTTAATGTGATTTATAGATTGCCTTCTGGCAGCATTCAGCAGGGGTTGGAAAGAGCATGCAGCTCACAATGAGATCACTTCCAGAGCACCACTTCATATGACCCATGATGCACACCTTTTCACAGAAAATGTGAATCACAATTATATTATTGCACTTTATTTGCAGTAGTTCTCATACTGTGCTTCCTGTTTTCCAGAGATGTGCCCAGCTCTGGCTCTAAGCAGCTCAGTGTGATGCTGATCAGAGGTAGTAATGGGGCACTTCACAGGAGGTGATTATGGGAGGTCAGTGGCTTACTGTAAGCAGTATAGCAGAAGGGTATAGCAAAAGACTGAGGTGGGATAGGGCTAAAGGCAGAGAGCTAAGAAAGCTGCCTCATGCACAGTAGAAGCAGAGACAGAGAGAATGAGATGAAAATAGTGTGGATGAGGGAGTGGATGAAGTGCCGTGGCTGGTAAACAGAACTTGGTTACACTCTGGTGATGTGCGATGCACAGCTCTTCTCTCTCAGTGCAGTGACGTGTAGTGAACAGCCAGAGCGGAGCATCCAGCTGGCCATACCCAAACTGAGAAATGCTGGGTTGTCACACGTGAGCAAATGGGCCATACCCAAACTGAGAAATGCTGGGTTGTCACGTGTGAGCAAACGGGCCATACCCAAACTGCCAAATGCTGGGTTGTCACACGTGAGCAGTGGCTGCCAGCTGGGACAACAGATACTGAAAGTGAAGAGGGGACCTTCCTGCAGGCCTGAAGGCCTAAGATGTTGCACTGGAGCTGAACCAGGGAGCCTCGGCAGCAAGATGTTTACAGATTCCCCTTCTGTCAGTAGCACTTGAATTCACTCTGCAACACATTGTCATTACTGTGGCTGGCAATCACCTTCTGAAGATACAGATTTTCGTGGTAAGTTTTCAGTTTTCACCAGTTTCGGTAAACGGTTCTTTTGATTTTCATTGAGACACATGAGAATCCCCCTAAAAATATGTAGTAATGATCCCTGTCCCTGCTTAAGAAAAACACTGTTTGATGTGATAGGTTTTTAATTGGAAAAGATGTCATGATTGATTTCTGAAAACTTTGAAATATAATCTAATCTAATCTTGATCTAAATTTGTGGTGAAGTTCTAGATTTAATTAATATAGAATGCATTTTTATATACTAAATATCAGAGGACATTATCTATCCTGTTGTGTCCTAATGACACAGATTAATTTATAAGTTTATTCTGTATAGTATGTAACATGCAAAACACAGGGGAATACAAGATACTTATTAGAAAAAGTTATCTGTATTAACAGAAGTAAATACTTTTAACTGTATCTTTCATAAAATTCAGTCTGTAGCCATATGTCCATAATTTTTAATAATACTAACAAGTTTTGTTGTATACTAATGAAATACCCATTACACATCTCTGAGAATGAATGTAAGTAAAATAATAGTGTGAGGCATCTTTTTTTTCCGCAGTCAGGCATTGTGTTGCAATTATTTTCTTTATTAGAGGAAAGATATGGAATAATAGTATATAGCAGACTGTTTTAGGGGCAAATTAATGCTATGCTAACAATTCAGTCACTTTTCAGAAAGAAAGCTGGAAGGGAAGAGAAAACCTGTCACATTTATAAGAGGTCTTGGATTTAATGTTCTGTGCCACTATATGTGGATAATTCACTCAAGATATTCTGTGTTTCAAACACTCCACCTGGGAGGTATTCAGCTTGCCTATTTCTTTGTTCTGTAGAGATGAACAGGTTATAAATGCACAAAGGAGCTTTAAGAGTCAGAAAGAAGAACGAGGGGAAAACACATCGTGTTTAAAATTCAAAGTATAGGATATGTATTGAGCAATGAGAAAGAAAAAATTGCAGCCTAAAGAGATTTTTCTAGCTTTAGTTTTCAGCTAAATACTGTTATACTAATTAGTGAATTAAAATATAAACAAAAAAAACAACCTCCAAACAATTCTGAACTTTTTAAATTAAGTGAGGTTTTAATAAGAGACCATGATGGAGTATGAATGATTGTAGGTCATCAGTCAGGACCTAAGTTCATTTATTGTCACTAGTGCATCACAATCTCAGCCCCTTGTTCATACCTTGTGCTGCACTTCAGTCAGTTCAGACTTCACTAGCCCTGATCATGCTGCATGGATCCTGGGGTGATGGTCAGCAGAGAAGAGAGATATCTGTCTGGATGTCATGGGTTGAAAGTATATCACTCATCTTAGACACTATATTTCTGCCCTATATCCTTTCTTTGGTAAGATTTACTCTAAATTATCCTGTATAAAAATGGAATTGACATTTTTATGCTTGAATATGTTTGGTTTTTTTGAAGGAGTGTTTATATATAATGTATAATTATATATAATAGTTTTGTTACTAAATACTTTTGGGCTAGACATTATTGGAATGGATTTAATGGGTTCTTTTCATCATCATTTCCAAAGACTTGTTAATTCACAATATGTTCTGATAAAATACAGGGTGACTCTGATGTTCCGGTTATTCTATTTTAGATAAGCATATGGCAAGTCTAATAAAAGATTTGAGGGCAGAGAGTAATTTTTGTGGTTGGTAATTTTGCTCCAAGTTCAGTTAAATTGTTCTGTGAGATTAAGATCCTTCTTGGGTGTATGAAGGGACTAAATTGAGCTTATTTGGTTTGAATTTGTGATTTTAAAGTATTAATTAGTTATTGATGGAATCTACTATTTCTGTATATTACATAATAAAGTACTTGTTGTCCTTTATTATGAAACATCCATGCTGGAGCCACCTGAACCTCTTCAGTCTTCTTGAACACCTAATGATAACTTATCGTCCTCATTTACAGTTTTGAAGACTAGGTACCTAAAGAACTCAGGAACTCCTGTACATTGGAGAAGTTTGGTTTCATAATTTTGGAGAACATATACTTTCTGTAGCATCCAGTAACTTTGATGTACCTGCCATCGAAGAAAATGTAATATGAAACCAAAAGATTGTAGTATATGCATCTTAGACAAAATTATGTGTCACATAGATGACGTTTTCATCACATTAAAGATTAAAAGGGAAAAAATGGGAAAAACATCATGAACTCCCCATATTCATTTGTTGCTTCTACTCGTCAGTAAACATGTCTGTGAAATCCAGATCAGTTAGGTTTGGGAAAATTAATAACTTCTGTTTGAGCTGTGTGCTGTGGGCTGAAACACAGACCCCTGGGAGCCTATATGGCGCCCACTAATAAACGACCCTGGAAAATTACCTTCAAAGCAGCAATCTTTGAGCATGCTTACATGTGAAATGAGGAGCCTTTTTTTTCTCATCACAGTATAGTAGAAACTATATATTAGAAAAAAACCCCAGCTCTCCTTTCTGGGATCAGTTCTCACTTTGATCTTTATTCAAGTCTCCCCTTTGGCTGTCAGTCTTCCTTTTCAGTCACAGTAGCATTTTTTCAGCTGATGGATGATAATTCAGTTATGTCTGCACAATAAAAGAACATGTCCCACAATTTAATCAAATCAGGGTAGAAAAAATCTCCAGTTCTTATCTTGGATCAAAGAACATGTGGTTTAATGTCTAATAATTCAATTTCCAGTTAATACGCTGGTCAGTGCTATATTCAGTGAAGAGATTACTGGGCTTTCTATTCAGGTTGCAGCAAAGGCAGAGTTTGCATCAAGGAAAAATAGAAGTCCACCCAAAAAGATGTCTTTTTCTGTGAAAGAAGCCTGGAGAGGCATTGTTAAGGAACTTGGATTATGTTCTCTGCTGAATGCTTAATAGCTGCTCTATCAAGGGATTTATTGACATGGCTTTTCAAATTAATTTAGTTTAATCTGTATTTGAAAAAGATTCATTTAATTTGGTATCATTTACATTTAATTTTATATTTGGTTTTCTTTGGTATATAATATATGAATCCAAAATAATTCCAATGTCTTAGTATGCTTGCAGTTCTGATTCACACTCCTGAATTTAACTCTCCTGTTAGGTAATTCCTCTCTTTGTTTATAATTAATGAAATGCAAGTGTATAAAGGAACCATTATGGTTAAGTATATTTCCTTCTCCTCATGCTTTGATGAGATCAATAAGAATTCTGGGAGTCTAGGCACAAATTTATGATGTGAAAAATTTGCTTTCTTCTTCCTTAACATAAAGGCATGGTACATAGGGCAAGTTTATACACCTCTTTATATCACAATAGGAATAGTGGATTATGTATGATTTGGTTGTTTTATACATATGGTTGTTATACATATGGTCATATTAGACACGTATATACTTACAAATTTCTGTATGTACACAGGAGCACACACTTTTGGGACTTTATTTTTAAAAAATTAGGGAACCCTACTACTGCTACTACTCTAAAACCACTATTATGTGAGAGTTAGAAGACTGGGAAGGGATGGGATAGAGGTGTGGTAGAATATGCTGGCTTTTAGGAAGCTGTCTCTTAGTTTTACTGGGTTTTTAAATTACAGAACAAATACCACAATGTATAAATTAAAGCAGAATTGTTGTGATCAAACATCCACTACTTCAATGTAGTCAGTGGTGCACTGTAGGCAGCAAAGCCCTTTGACAGTTATTTACACTCAATTTGCTTTAAGAGTGTTCTTTGACTATATAAGCCCAGTGTCTGGTTTTGTAGTAGCTAGTGCTTTAATGTAGCTCTGATTATAATTATACTTGCTACAGATTTCACAGCTGGTCATTTTTCTGCTTCCATTAGACAGTGATTTCCTATTCCTTTATGATGCATTAAGACAGAATAACTCTGATTTCTGAAAGAACGCCTGTAGTTCAAGAATCACAGCTGAAGAATAACACTAATTTTAGTTCATCATATATGATCTAAATCCTACCTCTAGAAATTATTTATACCAGCACGTTTTATTTTATTGAAATATTTGCATTCAAAACTTCAGATGAACTATGGCAGTCATTATGCCTGATAATAAATATGAGAATTATAGAATATTAGGAAGGAATTGTGCGTTTCAATCAGGCCTTCTACCCTGAAAAATCTAAATCTCTTCATTCTGTCTTGCTTTGGTATTTGATTTGAGCTCTTTTCATGACATTGCAGTTTCAGGATGGATAGGATTCTACGCTTTACCTATATCATCATAAATGGTGATACCAGCATAAATGGTTTTGGATCTTTCTAAAAGGTTAATTAATTTACTACTAAAGATTTTTTTTTTGTCTTTAAATATATATTTTGTTACCAAAAATAAAATTAGGAATGGATATGATATAACTATGACATCTACAAAAGCAAGGAGACTTTTTTCTCTAATTGTGTTCTGCTTGAAAATTTAATGTTAATTGATCCCATAATTAACTGTTTCACTTGCTTAAAAAATAAGGCAAAGGAAGATAAAATTAGCACTGTAAAAATTAAAACTGTAAGTTCCTCAGAAAACTGAGAAATCTATCTGCTTGGATTCTAAAAGGACCTGTCATTTTTGGGTGACACGTTAGAAGTGAGTCATCAAAATAATTGCATAAATTCTCAGGTGTAAACTGACAGGGCATCTCGGGTCTTTGTGGATGCTGTGCTTTATAAGTCTGTAAGTGTGAACCGGAAACCAGACTGGGATAGTCATGTCTTCCATATCCAACAGTGCCTTTCAGGGAATGTTTTTATGTTTCTGCTAGTCCCTGGATCTCTTCAGCCTATGACCTATTTCTAGAGGGAGTTATTGTAAGGTTTTGGCCAGTAATTCCTTGATGGACTTTGATCCAATTACCTGCTGTAAAGAATTTTTTCACACAAACATAAACTTTAGCAAAAGTTGATTTGAGTAGTCCAGCATTTTCCAGTGAAATAACTGCATCAAAAATCCCAAGCACTAGTATTATTTCTTTAGTTAATTCAGCAGTAAAATAATGAACCTTTTATATGATCTTTTTCTTTCCATAAAGTCTTATTATTTACTGTCTGTGAGTCACAGCTAACTGTTAATTATATGTAAAAGGTAAGAATGTTCATCACTTCTAAATGATAAAGAATTAGAAGCTTCACATTTTTTCTCGGAAGTTCTAAATACAAGGTATTGGTTTTACAAATTTTGTTAACCCTCACCTCTGTTTCTTTACCTGTGTCTAAAAAATTAGGTTTTCTTAGAAGTTGAAGAAGCAATGTTTGTTCATATAATATTTGATTCCAGAATGTGATTACTGTTCTAGTCATCATCCAGGAAAGCACCTGAAGCATGAATTCCTTATAAAAATTACTTCTCTTCATCAGGCTTTCTGAACATGTCTCTTTCTCAAAGTGTGTCAGCCTACCTATGCATTTATAAAGTTTGTGACATACTTTCTTGTTAACAATCTGTTCTAGATTCTCTTGCCAGGTTCCATGGACACTTCTAAAACTTCGAAGGTTATTCCTTGAAGTGTAGAAGTCTTGCTGATGTTTTGTTTGCCTCACAGTTTTTGAAATATAAATATATGAGGAAAAATTCCTTGTTCATAACCTTAATCTTTTGATACCTGTTCTTTGCTTCACTTATTGCTCTATTTGTTGAAGAAACTCTTGAATATTTCTTCCTCTCCTAGAGAGGAGATCCATACCCCCAGACGTGTCAGTGTTTAAGAGGCATTTGGACAATGCCCGTAAGAACATGCTGTAGCTTTTGGTTAGCCCTGAAGTGGTCAGACAGTTGGACAGTCTCTTCCGACTGAAATTTTCATGGGACAGTCCCTTCCAAGTGAAATTCCCTTTGCCTTTGCCTTCGCCTTTGGCTTCACCTTCGCCTTCGCCTTCAACTTCGCCTTCGCCTTTGCGTTTCCCTTTCCCTCTCCTTTTTTCCCTTTCACTTTCCATTCCTTCCATTCCTAGGCTTGGCAGTTACACTTTCTGTGTTTTTCTCCAAAGTTTGATTTTAAAATTACAAAGTCATTAGAATTGCTAAATATGCTTATACATATGCTAGGCACACAGCTCTCAAACAGTCTGACCTAAAAGAAAAAGAGAGACCAGGGGCCAAATTAAACAGCAATTAAGATGATATCTGATCTAATTATGCCACTTTATGCCAGAATTCCCCACAAAGAGAATGCAAATATAAGGGCACTGTACTTGGAGTAATGCAAGACTCGTAGATTAATCACATGTGACATATTTAACTTCTTTTTACAACTCACTCTTCAATAATTTACTGTTTTAAACCATAACAAAATAATGGACATGATTGGTGGATGTGCATTAAACACTGTCAGCTGCTGACACATTTGCATGGTAAATAAATATTTTCTTGTTAGAATAAACTGTGCTCTCTTTAATTACATGTCTCTCATCAAATACCAGGACATTGGAGAAGTATTCTAAGCATTACTTTTGATATGCAGCCATAGTTCAGAGGTATTTATTGATAAGCAAGAGAACACAATGGCCTTTAGTTTTGGATGAAAATATTGTCGTGTCAGTGGAGGGAACAGTCCCAGGAAATGCATGAAGGAACTGTGTTGCTGATGGAAAGAGAATGGTGCATTCTATGCCTCTGATACATCACTAGTGAAGTTCTCCAGAAAATACCAAGTGCTTTTTCAGCTGAACCTTAGAATATGAAATACCTGCCTAAGGAATGATAAACAAAGAGCTCCCAGAATTTCTTTAGGTATCTTTGATGCCTGCCCCAGAAAACAATGGCTGCCACAGACAGAAAGAGCATACAGAAGTTACCTGTAGGTCCTCCTACAAGGGATCTTCCAGACAACTCTGAAGCAGCATTATGTTGCCAGGTAGAAAGAAACTGTTGTAGCGCTGACCACACTGTAGCCCGCTGCTTTTATTGAGCAGGCATTCTAAAGCACAAAGCTCTGCCTTTTACCAGCCCTCATATAAGTTCTGGATGGGGTTGGACTTCTGCCATGCCTGAGCCCTTCCACAAATATTGCATTTATAGTTTCTTGATTAAAGTAGGTAAAATGTGTCTGGTTCTGTGTTGCAAGTTGTCTTTCCTTTTTATAGGTTTTAAATCTAAAAAAAAAAGATGGGAAAAGTACAAGTTCATAGTCATTTCAGTGAGCCTTTAAACATGTTTTTTAAACTTAATATTCTAACTAGAAATGCATTCATTTACTCCTGGGGAGGTTTGGAAGGTTATTAATATTTAATAGGAATGTGTCTGTAATTTGTTCCAAATGAGAGAAACTTCACTGCAGATTTAAACACAGAGGTTTATCACAAGAAAAAGTAGAGGTGGGGAGACAGTTTCTGGCAAGAGTACTTGGTTTATGGTGTCCTTCTTACTATGAGGTCATTTTTCTCTTAGAATTGGAGTGTTGTAAGATTGTGCTTCCAAAAAAGACCCAGAACAAAATGTGCTAAGCTCGCTGTTGTCATAAGGAAAGAGTTATTTTCATAGCTCTCAATAGCCAAGAGGTACTGTTATCTAATCAGTAGACAAGGATTTGCATAGTATTGTAATATGATGACACTATTATGCAAATTTTTTCAGTAAAATGAGCCACTAGCATAGAACTATTATCAAAATGGCTGGTCAAACTTTTCGCTATCCATGGATCCCAATTCTAGTCAAGTTATGCTGGACTAGAAAGGAGATTGCTGCCCTGCTTTCCTAAATTTTGTCCTTTAGGAAGGCGTGATAGCTGAACTGCCGAGAATGGACATTTTATGGGAGTCTTAAAAATAAAGGAGAGAGAAGAAAGAACAGGAAAGGGAAAAAATAGAAAATTTAAAATTATATTAATTTCAGCCTCAATCAGCAACTCCATAGATGGAGTGATAGAAAGTTAATCTGGCAGTGAAATACTTTTCCAGTGCCAGCCTGGACCTTTCTAGGAGCCGGTCTCTTAGGGCAGGCTCTACTGTACCTTCAGCCTGCCAGGACAGCCCCCCCCAGGCCCCTTTTTTCTGACCACGTTTGGAATAATGCCTCTCCCCACTGCTCTGACCCCAGATATTTGCAGCTAGCCCTGCCATGTTCCTGCACCCCTCCTGTATGAGGAATTTACTGTCAGCTTTGATTTTGAGGTGAGTTCTAAGGACTAGCACATAGGGTTAGCTGGTATGTATTGGCAAGCTCAGAAGCTGGCTTTTCGTGCTCCAAATGCCTATATATATATATATACATATTTCTACAAACACATGTATGCATTCACAGATACACTCATATATTTATATATATGAGTGTATATATATACAATATATATACATATACACATATGAATATAAAAGAATAAAAGACAGACTTCCAGGGAAACCAAAGCCATGAGGAATTTGGAAAGAGCTGCTGACAGGAAATAGGTACATAAGCAAAGACTGAGTTGGCAATACACTGTGTTACATCTTTTGTGCATACATTAGCTAAAAAAAGTGTTTTGAACTGTGTTTTCCTCCCCTTGTTGTAAGTACTCATCTGTCTGTGTTTCTATGTGCTTAACACTTTCTGTTGAATGTGCTGTTTGTTGAGAAACAGTGCTCCTGGGATAAACATCTCCTCCTGCTCCAGCAGCTTTTCTCCCTGTCCTCTCTCTCTGTGCCATGCCCAGTTGCTTCTGATATAAACCCTCAGCTGCTCTTCCTGGGTGGTTAGCAGCAGGCTTCAGGTAGGTTTACTCCTCATCTCAAGAGGACTTTTGCAGAGGTCATCCCTTGCCCCTGCTTGAATAACTCTTTAGGGTTTTCTTGGGTTTTTGTTTGTTAGTTCTGAGGGGGGTGAATGTTTGGGTTTTGGGGTGTTCTTTTGTGGTTGTCGTTTAGTTGGTTGGTTGGTTGGTTGGGGCAGATTATGGTTTGTCATACTTTTATTTTTATCCTTTTTTTCCTGAGGCCCCAGAGATACCTGAGGAGAGATCAGAAAAAATAGAGTAATACAGAGTCTCCTTGATTAAGTATATAAATAACCTTTGGGTAGCAACAGCAGGAAAGAAAAATTAAACTCATTAAGGAGCTGCGGTTCTTGATTGCTGTGCCAGCTTTGTTTACCTTAACAGAAAAATTTGGCCTGCAAAGTGAAGATTCACCCAACTCACATTTCTAATTTAATCTTTCTATTTGCCTTGCCTTCAAATGTTGTGGATGTGAAGCAGAGGTATAAACACCATCCAAGAAATCCTCCTCTACTCTTGCCAGGTTTATGGAACATAGCACAAGCTGTATCATGATATGAGTCAAACTTGTAGTGAGGAACTGGATCTAAAAAAGATGTCTGGTGTACAGAACAGAAATGCAGACATGGAGTCACTCAAGCATGCTAAAAAAGAAATTTGTGTTTTGCAGGCTGAACTCTCTCATGACAGGCTCATTAAAAGTTCTTGCTGCCAAATGCTGTTTGTTTTCACCTTCAGAACTGTCTGTGTTAATAATGAGCAACTCCACTTGCAAGTTATTTGTATAAAGTATTGTTCCTGTCAGTGGTGCAGTGCTAGGCGAGGGTGAGAGGGAGGGCACACAGCAAATGGATTCAAGTGCCTGGTTTAACCCATTGCAAAAACACTGGTGTAGTCTAAGCTGGTATGACACATTATTGATGAAGTCCTTCTTAGCAGGACTTGGAAGTAGGAGGGGTTTACTTTTGTTGAGTTAGATAACTGTACTTTGCAAGTAAGATACTAAATAGTATCTCTAGGATTACTATCAGAACCTTGATTTGTATATTGAGACTTTCCACCCCACTAAACTCTTAGTTTCATGTGAAACACATGATTCCTCTTGAGTCAGCTAGCTTCCTATCCTTAAGTGTTTCTACTTTCACAGATGGCTATTACATGATATGTCTCCATTCCTCTGGGAACATTGTTGTCAGCAGCTGGTGTATTCCCCATACACTAACGCCTCCAATGATGTAGGAGTTCCACAGTAACAATGAGAATCTGTAGGAAATTTTCCGTAACATTATTAAAGGGAAGAACACAGGAAAAACACTGATTCTTGTAGTTACTATAAAAACAACCAACATATCTTTGCTTTATTGTTTTATTGTATGTCAAATTTTACAGTTATAAATTTCACTCAAATGAAAAGCCAAGGTAATCTTGTTAAGGAATTACTTGTCTCCCTACCATCTGATACATATCTGATAAAGGAGAGTTGGCCAAAAGCATACCAGATTACTATCTTCATCGAGAGACAGAAGCAGATATTTTGCATTCAATCTATACCTCTGCCATTCTTCCTTCCTTGTCTACAGATGTATGTGCACTATTCAGGATCTTTACTGATGGAAAAACTTTACTGGTCCTTTTAGCTATTGAATTGATCACCAAAAGCAATTAATTTTTCTAGTATGAAATCATACATATCAGGATCTGGAGCATGAAAATGTTTGCAGATGACTAATTTCTAGTATACATGAAAAAAATCAGTTAAGAAAAGAAGGCCAACAAAGCATACTAGAGGCATCAAAACACAGAAGGGAAATCTGTGCAAGTATCAGAGTCTTCCAAATACTCAGGAGGGTGGGCTATTAGCCAGTGTGCTGTATGCAATGCTCAGAAAATGGACAATTTCTTTAGTACTGTGACCACTAAATCTTTTAATAATGTGATTTAATAATTAAAATCTGATGCCTGCTCAAAAAGATTCACAAAGATAGGATCAGCTAACCAGAAGCTAATGGAATAGTGTAGCTGTATTAAAAATTGAATTTATGAAAGTGAACATAATATTTGAAAATATTTCTTGTAGCTGCTGAGATTTTTTTTTCTGGTGTGTGCGTTTTGTCTAAGATTTGTAAAATACCTCTTTTTGTCTTCTGTGTGTGCTAGTTTTCAAAAAGCATTCCTTCACCCTCATTCATTCCCCTCTGCATTTTCACTCTACTTGTTTAACGATCATCTGTTCTTACCTGACATTAACTACATGAATGAAATCCCCAACATGATCTATGTGTCTTGTTTCCTGCCCATCAAAGATAAAAATGAACTGCCTTGCTTAAAATGCCAGTCAATAACAGGCCAAATTTCATTCTTCCTTGGGCTTATTTTATTTAGTTTGCTTATAAATAAACATCAGTCAGTGCAAATACAGATGTTATATTTCAGAATTTAAATCTAAGAAGACAGTCATCAGATTAATTCAGTGGTCTTGCAAAATAGACTAACATAGCAGCAGACAGTAGCCCTACCTGAACTGGAAAAGGTTTTCTTCAAGTACAAGTATGTAACAGTACTTGAGGATACAATCATGGTGATTCACAACTATAAATATGATAAAATATAGAAATCAGTTTTCTGCTTAGTTCTGCCATAAGAATAAAAGCTAATAAACAAAAAGACCCTGTTCATATTTGTATTATCTGTTTCAAATAAATGAAATAATTAATATAATATTTAATATTAAAGTTTGTGATTTTTGTAGTGTGCAATCTCTCCTGTCAAATGGTATTTAAGTTCCTTAATGGTCATATGAAAGGAGCTATCCTTAGGGCACTTACAAATATATTCTTGTCTGAATACAAAGAATGTGCTTATGAATGTGTGGAACACAAAAGTTAAGTAACACATTGGTGTTATATATAAGTAACACATTGGTTACTTACATTTGTGTCCATTTCTTACATGATAATAAACACTTTACTACATAAATTTTGCATTAGAACTATTAAAATTTTAATTGCTTCCTCATAGCAAGTGAATATGAAATAAAACCAACCGGAATGTGATTATCTATATTTGGAACTAATATACTCCACTTTTAAAGGTCATCTGTCTATGTCATATATACTGAAATACCACTTTAGAAAATCTTCTTTTTTTATCATCCTATTACCATAGCATTAGCTATGAATTTGGAATTATGAATTAGAATTTGAGAACAACCCCAAATACCTGGTTTCTTCCCAGACTGACACAAATCAAATGCTTGCATCCAGACGAGCATCTTCTGTCCCAAAGTCAGTCAGTGTTTGGATCTTTATCTGCAGCTTCCTGCCCCTTTGTGTAAAATCATTTAAGAGCTTTCATCTTGATTTGTCATCCATTAAACTGATTTTTTATTTTCATTATTTATTTTTATAATCAAGAGTTCTAAGCCCACCCTACCTAGCTTTACACTACACAGAAAGGAGTTGGTGTCTTAGATAGAAAGCATCATTGACTAATGGCTTTATTGCTAGGGCTGTTCACTCTTACCTGCAGGCAGGCTTCAGTGGAAACCACCCAGAGCAAAATAAGATTGTCTTCACTAGCAGTGGCCTCCTGCTTGTCATACTATCGTACATACTAATCAAACATGTCTCTGACTAAAAAACAAGCAGATAGACACTGATTAAATTTGTTTGAAAATCATCTCTCTTCTGTACAGAAAGGCTGAATGCTTGCTGTAGGCCATATTTTGCTTCTGTCCCTCCCAGATGTTTTGTCTAATAACAAATCAAATAAATGAAGCCAGCAACAAAAAATTAAAACCAACCAAACAAAAAACCCCAAAACAGCAACAAAACCCCCCAGAAGGCCAGAACCCAAACCAACAAACAAAAAAAGTGAAAGTAAAGCTTTTTTTATAAATTAAATATGCACAGGCTTAGGGCACATCTTAATACCTTAGTATTCAGGAACACCAGAAAATCTGGGAGCAGCTATCCAAGCTTCTGGTAGAGGCTCAGCCAGTTCAGAGCATAAGCAGAAAGAGTTTAGGTCTGTCTTGCCTTTCCCAAAAAGACATAAACTAACTTCCTGTGAGATCTGCTATAGTCTAACTACTGCTTTAGCTTTCCATCTTGAATCACTGAAACTCCATCAAAGCAGCAGCTGCTGTAATCCAGAATGAACAGGAATCATAAATTTTACCTCATGTTGTTTAGTTTCAGTAATGACCTTGGATATTTTTTTAAAGTGTTTTCTGTTGCATGTAGAATCTCCTTTTCTTATTTTATTAGTTTATGAAATGAGTGATGTATATGCAAAAATGGAGGCCCACTTAGTCTATTTTTCTTTTGTTCACAAGGGAGCACTTCTAGCATAGAAACTATTTCAGAAAACATACCAAATATGTTTGTTACTGGTTATTCTTCTTTCTCTGCAGGAAGGTAAATTAAATAGATTCACCTGTTTATTAAAGCAATCTATTTCCTAGCTGTAAAAAAAAAATGGAAATAATTATATTAATTTTAAAAGTTTGTTGAAATTAAATATGCACAGATGATCTGTTAGTTACAGGATTGGACTGACATATGTCTCATCTAAAGCTATTAATATTAATGGATTAAAAATATTGAATAGGTATGTTGGAACATGAAATAGTTATGCATGTCTTGTATTTCAGTTATTGCTGTTGTGTCTCAAATTTCGTGCAGGCATAACTGGTTGTATCACAGAATCAGAGAATAGTTAGGCTTGGAGGGGGTCTCTGGAGATCATCCAGTCCAAACCCCGGCCAAGGCAGAGTCACCCAGAGCAGGTGATACAGGAGCACATCCAGGTGGATGTTAAGTGTCTCAAGAGAGGGAGACTCCACAACCTCCCTGGGCAGCCTGTTCCAGTGCTGTGCCACCCTCTGTGTAAAGAAGTTCTTCCTCATGTGAAGGTGAAACTTTTTCAGTTTTAGTTTACTTGTAGGCCATTGTTCCTTGTCCTGTCACTGGGCACCACAGAAAAGAGTCTGGCATCATCCTCTTGGCACCTCCCCTTGCAATATTCATATGTATTGATGAGATCCACTCCCAGTCTTCTCTCTAGACTAAATGCTATGCTAGATGTTACATATAAATGTATTAAGACATAGTCCCTATCCTGAAAAGTTTTAAATGGAAATAAGCAAAGCAAGGAGTGGAGATAAGACTTACATTTCTACATTTCGTACTTTAAAGGCAGTTGATTAAGATGAGGGAGAAAACTGGTTTGAAGTAAGGGACTAAAGGCAAATTTCTTTTTTTTTTTTTTTTGTGGGATATCGTCCTCATTTTAAGAGCCCTGCCATAAAATCTTTCTTTTTTTTTTTTTTTTTTTTTTGTCAGCAAAAATCTGTAATGGTGCTCATTGACAGGAGCACAAGTGGCTTAAAATCACAAGAACAGAACAATTAGACATTGCCTTTTTGGTCAAGTTGTTTCCTGGCTTCAGGAACCATCCTGTTCTCATAATGAAGGTCCTAAGGATGCTATTTTGTTCCAGCATTTTATCCAGCTTTTACCTCTATCACACTGGGAAGGTACAAGGCAGGAGCAAAAGAGAAGGTTCTTACCCAACTCTCAGGCTGAATAAAATAAATCCCTAATGACTCAGGATATATGGACTGACAGGGGGCCATGCCTTTCTGCTCCTCTCCCCTCTCCCCTCATGACAGAATTCATATGTCCCTCCTATTGTGATCCAATGCAGAGTTCTCCTTTTTCTACTTATTCTCAGGATTGCAGAGCTGTACAATAACTCTTGTCAGAGTTTGCTTTCTATAAAAGCAAAAAAAAAAAAAAAAGTTTTCAATTTATTTGCAATGTAGAATTTTTTTCTGTTATTGTTTCAGGACACAGCAGGCCAGGAGAGATACAGAACAATTACCACAGCTTACTACCGGGGTGCAATGGGCTTCATTTTAATGTATGACATCACAAATGAAGACTCTTTCAATGCTGTGCAGGATTGGTAAGTAAAAATTGGAATTCATATTAAATAGCAGAGAATATGTGTGATATCTCCTGTGACAGTGTTAATTGTTTTGGAAAACTTATTTCCAAATACAATGCTCAAGCATTCCTATACCCAAATATATGGTGGTGGGGTTTTTTGCAGTTGGGAAAGCCAATGAATATTTTAAAATGTTTTGAATATAATTAAGTGTAACCATTGTGTTTTCTGTAATTTCAGTTCATGTACCTTATTGATACTACTAAATCCAGCAACATGCTAATGTGGAGACTAAGTGCTAAGATACAAGAAAGTGTTTCCATACTTTATGGAAAAAAATGAGATACCATGTTTGAGGGTCATCTTTGAATTTAATTTTTCATCATGTTGCTTTTAACCATAGCGGGATATACATTGTTCTGTCAGTTCTGTGAATCAAGTGTTAAAATGAGCAAACTTTATCAAAATAGCAAAACCTAGAACAGCTGGAATTTATACTACCTGGAGTTATGTGAATGTCCAGATGTCTCCATAAAAGTAGAGACATCATTTTAATCACATGTCAGTCAGCATCCAGACAATCCAAAGCTTTTTTAAGTAAAGCTAACCTAAAAGGAAAGCCAGAGTTTCCCTCAGTGATTTTCTTTTTTCCTTTACAAGTTATTTTAATATCCAAGAGCCTTCCAGCAGTTCTCTGAGTGATATGAACAACATTTGTCATGTGTGCTCTGCGTGCTCTCTTGCATGCAGTTTCCACAGGACAACTGCATTTGAAAGAGGATTTTGTTCAGAGTTTGTGTGGTTTGTTCAGTATATTTATTTGGCTTTTTTAAAATTTATTTTACTGTATTCTCTGCTGTGTACTTCTTTCAGGACAAACAAGATCAGAAACGTTTCACATGTAAAGAGTAGTGATGCTGTGATGCCTGTTCTTAACAGAAGTTGTTGCATAGCATTAAACCATCCAAGAAAAAGAATTTTCTCTCTTTCACACTCTTCTACTTATTATTGTGGTAGAAAGTGTCACAGAACCCATGGAGCACTTTCCCTCTCAAGACCTGGAGTTTTTCTTGGTCTGTATAAACTGAGATTGGTAATTTATCACTCTGAAAATAATAACTGAAAACCTTAGCTTGACTCTGCTGCAATGAAATGGGATCTTGGGTTGCCTAACATTTCCCATGTAAGCACCAGAGGAAAGGGGCAACTGGAGACTGTGTCCCTTCTTTTCTCCATCAAGTTTTCAGTACGACTCCAGACCAAATTGCTCTTATGGGCAACTCCTTCCATTTATGACAGAATCAATAAGCTTGCATGGCTGTTACAGATTGGGTAACTATTTTTGGACAATTTAATGTGTCTGAGTGGAGTCTCTGCTTGATACTCCAGGAGGAAGGAACCTTTGCTCCCTATGTGTTGTTATGCCAAAGGGATGTTTTGCCCATGTTGTATAAGCTGGAAACATCATTTGAGTACTTGCTGTTACACATTTGTGAGTACTGCTCTGTTCAACGGCATGAGACAGAATCTCCTACCTAATAGGAGGTAGCTGAAAATGTTAATTCATAGATGCTGCTGTGAAAGTTTAACAAAAACAGGGAATCAAGGAGTACACCAATCTCCCAGGTGAACCTGCAGATGTGACTGCAAACAGCACAGCTTCCTGGCCCTGCCAGATGAAGCAATTTCGTGCTTTTCCCTGCTTTTCATTGTCCATGGGCTGGTTCTATTCTAGCACTGGGTTAACTGGGTGGTAATGTCTTGTCTAGGACCAGCTGTGATCTGAAAATTTCATTGTCTCATCTCCAGGCAGACCAGATGGCATGCCATGTATTATCTCTCTTCCTCTAACACAAAGACTTCTTTTATAGCAAGTGTAAATATGAGTACTTATTATTAATTTTCCCACCTGTTTGTTTTCCAGTCTCCTATATCTGTTATGTTTGGCACTCTTTGTCTCCTGGTAAAAAGTAACTAGGCTTCATACTAATTAAAAGGAAAAAAGTTACTGTAAAATAAAGCAAGAAACTATTTAAAAGCTATGGAGTTCTTAAATAGATTCATTACAAAATATGATTTTTCAATCATTTTTATCGAGAAGTTTTACAAACAGTTGACAGGTCTTACAGAAATTTGGTAGAAAGAAGGGTTTGCAGTATTATGTGTTGAGAGCTACTGAGAAGTCATCTGCATGATGAAAGGAATGACAGATATGCTGAGTGCCTCACTTGTCAGGATGAGACATAGATTTGCCTGTTATTTGTATTTTTAATGTCATAAGCCCAGTTGCTGCTCTGCTGTTCCTCCTCTTTTTCATTACTCTCATCTCACAGCTCATAATTAATTTTGATCAGCCCTGGCTTCAATTTTGGTAGTAATTACAAAACTGCAGCTTGCTTCTGAATGTGAGAAAAGTTAAAGGAAACTGGCAATTACCAATGCTGCAGAAAAGCAGGCATGGCTATGTGCAGGTATCTGTGTCTTTCTGAAAGTTATGGGAGGAGAGAGCAGGAGTCCTTATGAGGCTTCAAGTGCCTTTCTCTGTGATAAATGTGCCTCTCTAAGCAGTAGTGCCATTTCATATATATGCACACAGGTCATATCTGAGTTCAAATCACATTACAAGACTTGATCTAGAAACTGCATTGCAGTCAGAACAATGAATCTACAGGTATCTTTTAGATTTGGATAAAGAACTTCCATTTAAAATGTGTGTTGGGATGTTTTTTTATATTAAAAGGTATTTTATTCAGCCTGAAATATGACTGACATTTCTCCTTTTTAACTACAGATATAGATGAATATTAGTTGTATCTCTAGATGCCATATCTAAGTCAGCATAAATCTATTCAGCTGTGAAAAATTCTATAGCCAGTGTGACTATTACCATTTTATATTAAAAAGATTAGTATCTGTAATTTTATCTAAATCTGTTAGCACCTATATATGTAATATGTAGCCAAGAATTCAGAGAGAGTGGATTTGTGCTGAAAGTCTGTCTGCTAGCAAAAACACAAATCGAACATGCTTTGACTCAGTAGTTCTCCTATGGAACTCTCCCCAGGGTCTGAAGCTGCCTTTACTAAGAGGCTTTTTCTTTCAGAAGTGCAGCTAATGCTGCAAGATGTGTACCTTGAAATAGCTTGATGCGCGTTGGTCATGCTACCCTAAAAGGATGAAGATTTGGGGAATATTTATTTATTTCCTTTAACTAGGAGTCAGTTATAGGGCATAATTTTCTGCTTGCCTGAGTTCTAAATTAGAAAAAGAGCATAATCAAATAACCAACACTTCCCATTTAGCTGAATTCTTAAGTTAGCATCCACACATTTCAAGAAACTGGCCTAGTGGGATCTATTTTCTTTAGCAATTCCTTCTAATTAAATCTGAAGGGGAAATAGGTGAATGTTAAGAGTGGCTCAATGCCACTTCAATATGTGTATTTTTTAGTTCAGCAGTAATGTCACAGTGCTTGACAACATAATTCCTGTTTTATACTACCATCTGTAGCATCTATATTTGTTAGCATTTTCCCTCTATACATTTCACTAGGAGATGTTATGCCCCTTTTCATCTTCGTGTTTCAGTCCACATAAGTTTCGGCCTTCATGGCAGTGGTCCCTTATGGTAGAAATGAGAGGGTGAAGGCTTTGTACTGTCTTTGCAAGTGGTATCAACTCAACATGCTGAATTCTATAGAAGTTCCAAGGAAATAAATGCCTCTCAGTTGAAGTTAAACCTGTTTTTACAAATATTTTTCTGGACATGTAATGACTGAATTGGAAAGAATTGAAATATCCTTATACTCAGCATGTTTCTAGCGCAATATCTTCACCTAGGTCAGAAACAGCAGGTACCTAAAACATGAACTAAGAGGCTGAAGTTTCACGTTCCAGGCTGAAATCCTAGTGTGATACTTCTCTGGGTCTGAAGGCTGGATGGGGATAGAGCAGGTGGTATACAGCTTTTTGCACTCACTTAAAGTTGCTCATCTGCTCCTGAAAACGTTGTCCCAACTACAAATGTTTGTCCAGCAAAATCTTTATCACTGTCAGGTGACTGCTGAAAACACTGTTGTGGAGAGCTTCCTTGTGCATGAATTCAAATATTTGGGAATTCCACATTGCTGAAGTCTCAGATTTAGGGATGCTTCATCAGGAAACATAAGGTTGAAGGAGTCTCTTATAAGAGACTTTTAGCTATTGAACTGTTTAGATGATCTGTGTTGTACAAACCTGTCAGGGGCTAAAAAATGAGTTCTTCCTGCATTTTTGGCTGAGGTCTATGGGAGCAGAGAGGACAGTATGCCAGGAAACACATTGATTACCCTCACCCTTTAAAAAAAATATAGCATTTGTGAAAAATTATATGATGGATGTTTTTTAATGTCCCTGTTGGAATGATTACGGTTACATGTCTTCTTAAAGAATTCAGAGTAGCTTCCATGAAAGATACTTCTCTTTCCTTTTCTTTTTTTTTCTTTTTTCTGAGGTGTCATTTTAACTGCCTCCTTCTCCCCCCATCACAGTCTGCTCAGGATCATATTTGAGAAGAAATCAGCTGTCAGAAGATACTGTCTATTTCATGAGGTGACAGAGCCTCAGTTCACAGCAGACAATTTGTGATTTTAAGAACTGTATCACACTCTTTTTACTTCGGTATTTAGACAGAAATTATTTGCAGAATTTAGTACCAACCAATATACTCAGAACAGCATGAAAACTATTTTTTTTTTAAATTTCAAATTAAAGACTGAATTAAATACTGATTGTACATTCTTCATCTGTGCCTATAACACATGGGAGGTAATTATTGGGAAGTGGGTTTAGGCAAAGACAATAGGAATGAAACACCAGCCAGCAGATAAGACCAGAGCACATCCTGACCTGTGCAATATTACTTCAGCCATTACTAAAAATATAGGGAAGGGTTGTTCTTATGACATACATGTCTTGATTCAATTATTCAGGGTATCATTTTTGATGGTTTTAAAGCAGAACCTTAAAAAGTGTCCATGCTACTGTCAATTCAAGATAATACAGAGAATTGAGGCATGAAAAATACTAAATTCTTTACTTTAACATGGCATTTGGCTACTGGATTTACTATATATGTCAGCAGTAGTTGTCATTCTGCATATGTCATTCTACATAGTAGAAAAAATTCTTCGATTTCTTTGAACTTTTTCTGTCCATTCAACACCTCAACTGAACTAAAACTTGGCAGCTACAGCTACAGTGCAGTAGAAACTGGGTGTTTATCTATTCTGTTATGTCTTGTAATGGGAGATATGATGTCATTTTTTTAATTGTCATTCAGGGAAAAGAAAAACCCAAACTGGAAAGCACATTAGCATGTTATGGGTAAATGTAAGAAGTCCTCAAAGCGAACTAAACCATTAAGTTAATGTCAGCACTACTGGACACATTTCTAAAGGGCATATGTTCATACCTTGCTTTCACATGTAAAATTTCAGTCTAATATTCATGCTTAACACAGGTTTGATCTACAGACAGGGTATTTTTCTTTTACCTCTTGATACTGAACCTAGTTCTACCATTTAAGAAAAATCCATTATTTGCTGTATACCAGGGAATAAATCTGGAAAGTGCCTGTAGGCAAATTTAGCCTCCATCTCTCTTTGCCAAAGCACATGACCTGCCATGCAGCACAGCTGATGGGGTCCTCCGGCACTGAGGGCAGACACGTGCGTGTGTGTCAGCACTCATGTGCGTCCTCGGGAGCCCCGTCCCCAGGGACACTGCCCGGACACAGCGGCACTGCGCCCACTGGTGACCTGTGCACAAGCTGTGCCTGCCGTGGGGCTGGCAGCAACCTCAGCTCAGACACACAGCTGAGAGACAGCTGGGAAAATTCTCAAATGGACCAGGCTGGTGTTCAATGCACATATAACTTACACTGTATTATATAATACACACACTGACAAACATATATATATATAAAAAATAACTTGTGCTTGATATCAACACATATTTAAGCAGCTTCCCTTGGGTTGCTTTTGACATTTTCGTAGTTTTCAGCCACTGAGGAGCGAGGAGTTACATGCTGGTGGATAGTCATTCTCCTACTTAAAATGAAATCTACACAAATTATATTCTCTGTAAAATAAGAGTGAAATTTATCACAGTATGATATTATCCTTTCGTTTCTAAGTGTTCCATATGCACCATGGATAAGGGGAAAGAGAAATGGTGTTATTTATGGACTTAAATATAAGAAAAAAAAAAGGCATTTTGCAATTTGAAGTATTGATAGAATTTGCAATTACATGAAATTTACCATTTTCTCTTTTAATACTTACTATTGGAAATGTACTTTTGTTATGCACAAAATAGCTCTAAAATTCTTTTCACTTTTTACCTTCACTCTTTATTACTATAAGAAGGACAGAGACCAGTGGCAAAATAGGTATTTTTTCTAAAAAAGAAATTTTCTAATTTAAAAATATTATGGAAACATTTGTGAAAAAGTTATTCTTGGCGGAACAAATATGTTTTAAAACTCAGTATTCCAGGCCAGTTTGCTTAGCCTTTTTTCACCCATAGTTTGCTACAGAATTCCTGTTGTAGGAAATTGCACGCATGAAACAGTTCTCTGAAATGACATCTTATCTTTTCCCTCAAAAGTCTGTCATCAAACTTTGTCTCACAAATGCTGAATTGGTGCTAGCTCAAACTGCCTACATGCTTTCCAGTTTTAAAACCCCCTCCAATGTCTTCCACAATGTTTCTCCAAACATATCCAAAAAATGTATCCCCACATTTCAAACTGAAGGGCAGGGCATAGCCCTGGATATTTGAGGAATAGCATATACTACAATTGAGTTCTCCTAAAAAAGAAAAGAAACATGTATTTAGTGTGGAAAGGAGAGAAAACTTTGCAGATAGATCATTTTGGTTTTTTACAGTTCTATAATTTTCAGAAGATCACACATGATAGACCAACAGAAAATATTTGGTGTCATCCAAAGTATTTCATAAAGTCATAGAATCATAGAATGTGTTGAGTTGGAAGAGACCCGTCGGGATCATCAAGTCCAACTCCTGGCCCTGTGCAGGATACCCCAAAAATAACACCCTGTGCCTGACAGCGTTGTCCAAATACTTCTTAAAATCTGTCAGGATTGGTGCTGTGACCTCTTCCCCTGGGAGTCTGTCCCAGTGCCCAACCACCCTCTGAGTGGCAAACCTTTTCCTGATAAACTAAACTTCCCCTGATTAAATTTAATGATTTTTCCTCGGGTCTTGTCACTGGTGACAGCAGTGAAGAGATCAGTGTCTGCCCCTCTGCTTCCCCTCATGAGGATGTTGAAGACCACAATGAGGTCTCTCCTCAGTCTTCTTCAGGCTGAACAGACCAAGTGACCTCAGCTGCTCCTCATATGGCTTCACTTCCAGACTTTCACCATCTTCTTGTCTGTGCTTTGGATGTTTTCTAATAGCTTGATATCTTTCTTATATTGTGGCCCCCAGCACTCGGGGTGATGCTGCCCCAGTGCAGAGCAGAGGGGACAATCCCCTCCCTTGCCCAGCTGGCCGTGCTGTGCCTGATGCCCCCCAGGACACAGCTGGTCCCCCTGGCTGTCAGGGCACTGCTGACTCAAAGTTTTGTACATGCCATAAAGTGTTACCCTCTCTTGTCACTGACATTGCTAATGCATGGCTTTAGAACAGCTCTTCATGAAAAAAGACAAACATATACCTATTTTTCTAAAGGCTTTTCTTGATAACATTTAATGTTAGGACTAAGCACCACACTAGCCTGAACCACATTGCTTTGATGAAGATACTTACAGTTTTCTTCCTACTGAACCCTAAAGTTAATTATGCACATTACAAATAGGAATTTAGGCAAATCCTTATCAAAGTGGTTTGTGTCTAGAAAATAGTAAACCTTTGACTTAAAAGCACAAACCTCCTGAGAAAATGGGGTTTTTTGTAGGTTTACTATCCAAAAAATAATTAATTCATTATAACAGTTAATCAGGAAAGACAGATGTTAAGTTTTCATGGCATTTTTCATTCTTGCCTATCTTTATGTCCTTAAACCATAGAAACATGTTTGTGGAACAGAAATTTTTTGTATGTGGTTCTCGGTCCTATTATCTCTTACTCACACTTGCTACTTTCATTCATTTTGTTGGGGGACTAAGGGCTTCTGCAGAAGGTTTTACACTACTCCCTTGAACTTCCTTCACTGTAGATGTGACATTTTCTTAGATTCTCGGCAGCCACCCAGTATCAGAGCTGTCCTCAGCTGCATCAAGCCCTACTAATGCTGCCAGTGGGAAGTCTAAGAAAAAAGAATAAATACTGACAGAGTTCCCTCAGGGTACTCTGTCTCTTTCTTTTCCCTCCGATCTGAGCTTGGGCAGTACAGTCAGTAAGTTACTGACAGGAATCATGCACCCAGGTTCTACTCAGTCACCAACTGGTAAGTGCAGCTGCTCAGTGGAGCTAGTCTCAGTAACATGATTCAGGATTAAGTCACTTTCAACTTCCACTGGACCTAACTGGCTAAAATAACCTTTTATTTATCTATATCTGTATAGATCAGCTGACATGCTAGTTGGTTAGGACAGCTGTTGGCCATAACTAGACATGAGCTATTACCACTACATTGCAGCCTCCTTGTTGCAGACTGGCAACTACATCATGAGTGTGGCTGCACCTTCTCTACAGCTGCCACCTCTGCAGATAAGGGCTGCAGTTCTGGGGATCAATTTCTTCTTGTTATTCCTGGTCCGTGGTAAGGAAGGCTGCATCCCCCCTTTCCTAAGACCTTTTTCCTCAGTCATAAAAATGTGGCAGTCTGTCCGATATGAAATTACCAGAATCTTTTATCTGGGAAAATGTGACAAACTAGCAAGTTATGCCTTACTCCTACCTACATCTGACAAGAGGAGAGTCCTGGCTTAACTATCCCCATAAACTTGCTTTGTTGGACTGGAAATGTCACGGTGGAGATTCACTGTGCAGCTGATGAGGCAGCATAAATACTTGGCCATTCAGAGAACTGGTGTTCAATAAAGGAGGTGTCTTCCAATCTGTACCACATCCTGCTCTTCTTCAGATATGGTCACTGAGGGTTGCACTGAGGTAGATAGAAGCAAACCAGATGATCAGATAAGCATCTAAATGCTGCTGTGCTGAACATTTATCCATTAATTAGATTATGCTAAGGTACTCTTAATGAGATCTTCAGTTTTGTCTGTTTTTTCCTATGATAATGCTTTTATTTTTCAAAAGGTTCAAGTGGAAAATACCTCTGACAGGCTAGTGGTGAGCTGCTGGAGTTAGTCAGAAAGATAAACAAACTTAGGGATGGTAAAATATAACAGTATGCTAAAGAAGGTATATGAAAGACTGAGTCTAATATTTAACAAGTCTATCCATTTTATAGTTACATGCAGTCAATAGTAAAAAAACAAACCCTAGTATGTTATAATCAACTCACAATGTTTATTTTTGCTAGTAATAAAAGTCATACAATCTTTTGGCAATAATAGTTTTTATTGGCTAAGCAATAACTAAAACACTCTTCTTATCTCCCTGTAACTGTGTTGACAGAGTTACACTGTCCCTCAGCATTCCCAAATGAAAACTCTGCTGCCAGCCAACAACACGAGTCCAATCAGTGACTTAGCAATGTCCCTGAACAGTTTCCACTCTCAGCTGAACCTGCAGATTATTTACTTTTCTCAGTGCTCTAATATTCTGAATCTGTTACTCTTAACTTCAGAGGAATATCGTGACCCCTGTACCAGAGTCGAAGCTTGAGATGTGCTGATGGAGCTGTTCCTTTGGGGTTTTGCAGATACCTTCTCTGGGTTGGGATACCTCAGTAGCATTAAAACTGCAGTTTTGTTCATGCAGCCTGGATGATTTTTGTTCAAAATGTTAAAAAAAACCAGACTGTGTGAGTTAGTAGCAAAGCAGTGTACAACTTTGTGGGCAGTATGAAGTTTAACTGAGTCCCCCTCCCTCGTGAACTTTATCACTTCTGCTCCCCTCTCCCATCCTTCCCTCTGCACATGATTTCAAGATGCCCTGTTTCAAGTGAGAAGCCTTGGCAGTTCTGCCAATATATTATCTATGTGAGGTACAGGTTGTACGTGGGCGAGTACAACAAGTTTTATTGAAATTCATCCCTCTGATCAAAAAGTGCCATTAATGTTCTTATATTGAAACATAAATTGCGAAGTGACACAGCAATATAACCCACTGATAGTAGTTATTTTCAAAACATACCCAAATGCAAGTTAGGTCTGACCTGCAAAGTAAAGCTTTCATCAGAGCATTGCCAGGCCCTGACCATTAAACTAAGGCATGTGTAGTGAATGCTTAATAATGCAGGTTTTCAACCTTTTTTTAAAGTTTTTTTAAGTTTTTAATTTTTTTTTTCCAAATTCCATTTATTTTACTGTGCTATACTAATCATAGAATTCTGTTAAGAAAATAAAGCTTAAATTGTAACTACAGTTTAGTACCATCGTCATTCTGCCAAGGATCCCTAAAAGAACCTGTGTGTCCTCTTAGTGTCAAGTGACAGCATGTTAAAGACAAAGAAACATTTCTGATTTGGTAGATTTATGAATATAAAGCCATTATAAAATAAGGACAAAGAGGTGAAAAGATCTTTTTAATCTAAATTAGAGTTTCTACTTCTACCTGGTGCTTGCTCATGTTTCCCACAATACAAGAGGCATTAAAGTCTCCATAACTAGGACAGAAACACCTGCCTGCTATTTGGGCCAAGATTTTGGATGTTTATTAAAGGTGCTTTAGCAGAAAATACACTTAACAGCAGTGAATTTCTCCAGACATTGTGAGATACACTTGCAGAACTGGCAATAAAAACTGCACTTTGAAGGTCACAAATTGGTGATAAAACTCCCCAGAGGGACCAGAGGAGGGACTGTGTTTCTGCTTTAATCCTTCTTTGTGCTGGCCACCAAGCAATTGAGTGGCTGAATATGTTGCAGTTGCTCTTGGCAAATAATGCAGCAGCTCAGAAACATGCGAGCAAGCTGAGATGTCCCAGGGAGAGTCCGGGATAACAGTGTTTCCAGTATGCAAATTATATCGTCTCGCCCATACATGGATACAACTGCGCAGTGCTCAGTTCTGCATACAAATTATTCCTGCAGTTACGCAGTTGTCCCTGAGGCTAGACCCAGCGTACATTGCGTCAGCAGTTTAGGAATGACCATCGCGAGGGGTCAGGCAGTGACAGCTCAGTGGTTACGTGTGTCAAGTATTTAAGTGCTGCATCTTTGCTTCAGCCGGAGATAGAGAGCTGTGGTTTTATTTAATTTGGGGAGAGGGAAGTGGAAGGCGTTGGTCTGTGTACAACTCTGGGAAACAGCGAGGAAAGTGTGGAAAAGCAGATGCTGCTGCATAGCCGGTTAGCTTTAGCTCTACTAAGGACAGTACTGGCTTTATCCTTTATTCTTTCTTGATATCATTGGAATTATAAAAAATCAAACTAAAAGTTGATTCCCACGTGCAAACACGAGAAAAGTTGTAGCTGTCCAATGCTCACAGCAGGGAAGGCTTTCCTAAGCTCTTCACTTCCCTCCGCTTGTAGCAAACATGCTCTGCCATAAGTTCACATCATGAGGAACTCCAAGGGGAAGAATAAATCAGCGTTTTTTATCTTCAATTGCCTTCTCCCACTCATACGATACATCTCTATTTACAGTGCTTTGTTCACAGCAAGTGAAAACAAAGTGTTACATCAATTAAAACGCAATTCATAGGGAATGGCTCCCTTGAAAAACTGTAATACTGACGAAATTTATTTCAGGCCCAGTTTGGAGACAAATCTGCATGACATCTTCAGTTTTTCTATATCTGCATGACATCCCTAATCTTGTTTTTTCATATCGGCCTTTTAGATGTACACCGAGCAAGAAAACTATCATCTGTCACATGAGGTGGTTGTTTTTTCCTATTGTTCGTGGAAAGAGAAACTCTGTAGCAAATCCATATTAATTGAACACATAAAATTCTTACTTAGGTATGTGTGTACACTAGCACAGGGAAAGTGTACTAAAGTAAAAACAAGGAGTAAATTCTGTTTCAAAACAATTCTGAAGACAGAACAAGGCTCCAGCAGTTTCTTTTGCTGGTCAGTGAGAGGAGCCTGTGTATTACAGCTCGCTTGCTACAAGCAAGGAAGTAACAGAACTGACTGTTACAGCCTCTGGGAGAAAGGGGAGAGAGCAAAATATGAGCCGGGCAGAATGGACGGGAATGCAAACCCTCCTTTGATGTAATATTTAGCATTAGTCCTTTCAGTATAACAGAGTGTTACAGCCTCTGGGAGAAAGGGGAGAGAGCAAAATATGAGCCGGGCAGAATGGACGGGAATGCAAACCCTCCTTTGATGTAATATTTAGCATTAGTCCTTTCAGTATAACAGAGTGTTACAGCCTCTGGGAGAAAGGGAGAGAACAAAATATGAACCAGCCAGAATAGACGCAGTGCAAACCTTCCTTTGATGTAATATTTAGTATCAGTCCTTTTGGTTTTGCTTGCTTGGAGAGATCAGCAAACACACCATTAAGACTCAATGACAAGAAATCTGCACCTGCAATTAAAAAAAAAAAAAAAGAAAAATAAATATGTTGATTAAAATTGTATATGTAAGCTGTGGTAAAGTTGAGAGAAATAACAAGTATCACTTCTGTATTATATTTTTAGACTCACAAATTGAAATTAGCCATTTTAGCCTCTCTCTCACTATTTAGTACAGCCTTTTTAATCTACATATTTTCTGAGCTTTCAAACTACAAATGCTCAATTCTTTGGATAGAAGTTAAAGTCATAATGCTAAGCAGATTTAAAGACATTTTCTTCATACATCAAGGAAAATCAACATTGGTAGTTCGGCTAAAATACAAATGCTTATCCAGTTTTATAATCTCAGAGTTTTGTTGTCTATACATATTTGAGTGAGTAGATTAGCAAATATACAGAAGTAACTTAGAATGATTAGGAAATGTTGCCTCTAGCAACTCATACAATATCTGTTAAGAGAGATTTATATTCTGAAAGTCATGGGTGTTTAAAATGACTTTCCAGTCTCCATGGAAACTCTTTACTGAGTTAGTTACTGCAGTCACAGCTTAGATATATAAACAAAAGCAAGGGTACAATGGCTAGAGGGAAAGTCTGGGTTTATCTGAGGTTGTTAAAGGGCTTTTCATAGTGTCTACCATGGTAAACCAGTCTTCCAATCCGGTTGGCTATCAAAAAAACAAAAACTAATCTTTTTCTCACATTTAAGTTTAGGTTTTAAAGTTTAAATAGTTAATTAGGTGTCTCCAATTTTGCTTTCCCATAAGAGAGAACTCTCAGGACTCATATTTTCAAAAAGTTTGGGATGCGTTACAAGCTGTTTTATGAGACTATCTAAACTGTAAGCTTTGAGCTAAAGCTGAATTTGTTTTAATTCCAGTTCTATTCTCTTTCCCAATAAAGTCATACAAGGAAAATCTATTCAGAGCTTACAAGGGCTGTCCTGTCAGCTTTATTTGAAATGTCTCAGGAGGAAGAAGGGAACTGTGGAAGAGAGGGACAAAACTGTGGTTCTCTGTAAGATTACAAAAAGTGATGCTGATCTACTCAGCAAACAGGGAGTGCAGACAGAGAAAGTGAATGGTCTGAGGCCCTGTCTCCTTTTTGGAGAAGATGGCAAGATCCCAAATGAACAGAAATGAAGTTTTTAAAGAAGGCATCTGAAAAAAAAATAGGTTCTCTAAGTCAGCGAAGGAAAAGGAAAGATGTCTGTCCAGAGTGGTAGCTATGTTGAAGAGTAGATATATATTTTTTGTAGAGAAGAACTGGAATGCAATCAGACATCCCTCAGAGCTTTCCTCAAGCTAGCTTGTGCAGCAGGTGAAGGGTAGAAACTCTTGCTGAGGACCACAGCACTTGCAGTGGAGTGAGGAGTTTAGATCTTTGGGAGATACTGCAGGGACCTGTGGGAAGCAGAAAATGCCATTAATCAGAGGGAGTTGAGTGAGAGCTGTGGAATGAGGCAGTTTGAGCACCCACTGTGACTGGGATGAAGCAGGAGGGCTCACACACTAAAATCACTGGGGAATGGTTTCTGGAAGCTTGTCTTTGTTCGGTATTTCTGTTATTGATCTTTATTTAATTCATACATCCCTTCATGCTGATTTTCCTCCTAAGTCTCTACTGCATCGCTTTAAAAATAATTTTTCACTGCTTTCTAGCTATCTTCCATATCCTCTGTTTTTGGTGGGGTTCTTAGTTTTTCTCCTGAGTCCAGAACACCAGCATCTTCTTGAGAATCAGCTTCCAAAAATGGGAATCAACTTCATAAAATAGAAGTATGTTTGTAAAATATATTTAAACAAGTCTTGAAATTGTTCTTGTTTTCACTTAGGGTCTGCCAGAGTCCACTCGTGAACACATGTATTGCCGGAAAGTTTCTGACACAGATTTTTTGCATTTCAGTCTTATTTTTTATAATAAATTGCTGAAGTTGACTTTTCTGACTTCAAAGGTTATCTTGAAAACAATGCAACAAAAGACCAAACTAGGGTGTTTCAATATTGCTCCAGTGTATTCACACCACAAAGCAGAACCTGTTAATACAGTCCTTTCTCCACAAAATCTTTTTTTGACCATTGACAGCTAGTAGGCACTTTCAAAGCACATTCAGCTCCAGAAAGCAGTGAACTGTGTTACCCAAGAAGTGCAGGGATGGCTTGGAAAAGCTCAGGTATCTTCACTTGCATGGGCTGTAAGAACATTTTCAGCTCTTCTCCCTGGGCAGTAATAACCCACACTGCTCTGAAGGAAGAGTTTCAAGTACTACTGTTCATCCCATGAGTTACTGAAAGGTGATGAACACAAAGACTTGTGTTAAATAGCGTGTAGTTTAGTGTCATTTATATTTCCATGAGGTGAGCAAAGTAGGACATCTGTACCCTGTCTTCTCTGGCCCATTGTCCTATACAGAGGAAGTATTTAAGTTTGCTTTTATGGCTTCCAGATTAATGCTTCCTCATCTGGAGCTACCTTATTTCCCAGGCACAGACAGACTTCTAGCTAGCATCTGTCAGCCAGGAAGAACTGAGGCAGTGTTTTGAAGTGTAAAGTTGCACTATATGCACATGTTGGATGAAGCTGTTATTGTAGCACCCCACAGATTGCATGGATCCCTGTCACAGCTTTATTTCTTACAGGTGATTTTTGCTTTCGTAAAGGCAAAAGTCTTCTGGTGCACAGCATTCTCACCAATATATGGTATATTGAAAGCAGTTTATAGATTTCTTTAGTAAAGATGTTGAAGGAAATGAATAAAAATTAAGCCTTACGAGCTGCAAGACCTGTCAAGGCAAATTAAAATGTAGACTCATTCTTGTTTAGTAAAGTACTTGAATGATTACCTTATTCCATGATGTATATACATGTATAGTCTGTTTCTATGTTTCCTATGCTTATTCACCTTTTCAATAGTCTAGCAAAGTCAACACTGGTCTCTTCTAGACTTGAACCGACTTGGACTAAAATCTTGATTTCAGTTTTGCAAAAAAAGAATAATTTTCTAGCAGTAAAGCCATAAGGATGTGATTGGTATGATAAAGTAACTATTTTGATATTTGAATATATCTAAGTTTTTTTATTAGGGATTAATGGTGTTACTATTAACTAAAAACTAAAATTGGCACTGCTTTCATATGTGGTAATATTTCAACAGAAGAACAAACTCAGTACATTCTGCATGCAAATCCTGGGAAGGGAAGTGCTTAATAACAAAAGTGTTTGGATTCACTTTTCAGTATTATTAAGTCAATCATTCAATACAGATTTCATAACCTTCATTTTTTATTGTATTGTTTTTTGGAGTTTTTTGTTTATGCTGAAGGCATTGTTGCACTTTTCTAGGTTGACTTAATTGAAAACTATTGATTTATTACTCTGGTTGCTCTCCTTTTTATATTTTTTTCTTTTTCACAGTCATGGCCAGTTCCACACACATAAAAACCTGGTGTAGAGAGAGCTGAAGTCCTCCACACTGTTAAAATCAGGTCTTAAATATCTTCTGCTTTTTCTTTTTCAGCTGTGTCTAAGGCCATCAAGGGTGGAATCAGCCAATCCTTCTTAATTGAGTGCCTGAAAAATATGAATGCTTATTTAGTAATTAGCATTTAATCAGCATTTTTAGCATTTCCTTTGATTACCATTTCATGATTTATTATTTTTAATTGAATTCTGCATTCATTAATAAACCTCAGGAAACTAAGGAAATTAAAGGAGAGAATTTCAGTAAGGAATGTGTAGATACCTTACCATGAAGTACATCATCTTCTTCTGAACCTTAGCAATGAAGTCTGGTGGGAATGTCTTCTGGTTTTGCTTAGGGTTTAAAGCAGGGGGGAAATGGAGCTGGGGTGAGGGGAAGCAAAAGACATGAAAAAAATGAGATGGAATCTTTGCTCTTATACAGGTGACTATTTTTTTGTGTTTTTTCTGATTAATTTCTGTTCACATAAAGGTGTAAATCAGGATATTTGGTGGATGTAGATTGTCTGTCTGGGCTTTGGCTTTTGGTAAGATGATGATATAATAAAGAAAAAAAAAAGCATGACTGCAAAATAAGAGGCCAGAATTAAATGTCTAAAGAATGAGGGTGGTGGGTGGCATGTGCATTAAGAGTGTGAATAGTGAGAACTGTACTTAAAAAGGATAGGAAAAAATTGTAAGAATCACTCTTTTGAAGAAAGAGAATTAAGAAATAAATTTGTCCTGGTGTGCTTTCATCAGGGCATCAGAACTGCCTGTTCTCATTCCAGCCACTTTCCATTTTGTGAAACTCCCATGTCCCTGTGGATGGCTGACAAGCAGTGCACATTTTGTGCATTTGTGCATGTCTTGCTCACCGTGATACAAAAGGGCAGTGTTGCTCAGCCTGCAGGCCAGTGGCAATTTTAATCCAGGACAAGCTGTCATACTTAGAAGCCACAAGAGTTTTTCTGCTCAGCCAGGACGATGCCAGGACTGGCCAAGCCTCCTGGACCGGTGCCTTGATGCCTTGATGCCATCAGCAGAACTTTAGACTTCCATGGGATGAGGCTCAAGAATACATCAAGGTTTAGACAAATTCCAGAAAACTTACAAGGAAAAATGTAATATTCAGGGGAAAAAAAAAGTCAAAATATATGCCTCCCAACATATAAAACCGTGGAGATGAAAAAGAAAAATAAAATACAGTGGAGCTGAGCTTGTTTCTTTCTCCAGACCTTTATTCCTTTGCTCTGTGTATCAATTCATTGCAGCAGCAGTGAATATTTATTTAACCACAATGTGTAATCATGTGTCTGTAACTTAGTGAACAGCTAGCAAACATGACAAATGCCGAAGAGTGTGTTGAGCAAAGCACATACCAACATTTGGTGTCTTACACACATTAGAGAGACACTGGGTTTTAAAGCATCTAGAAAGCTACAGCCAGCATGTTACTCCTCATGGTGATCAAAAAGGATGTGACCACATTCTTTCCACAGGCTTAAGAATTAGGTCATTTGTAGATCAGCATTAACAGTGTTTAATTTTTTGGCTATCTTCACTGTTGCGAATGAGTGTGATGCGAATGGTGCAAGGAATGCATCCAGAGTTCTTTGTTATTATTTTCAGTTATGTGTGACTGTTAAAGGAGTACTTGGAAGATTTGCAGTGGAACACCATTTTTCATTATCTAGAATTGAAGAAATACCTGGATTTTATCTCTTCAGCTTAAGCAACACTGCTTTTGATGTGCAGTCTGTCCAGTACCACTTTTCCTTCATACATTTCAACATGATTTTTGATGTTGCTGATCTGTACTGAGCTATGAGAAAACAAAACAAAACAAAACAATCTAGAGCAGAATGGGTTCAGAAGCATGAAAAAAATTTCTATTTTACGTAAAATGCATTGACAGATGTCCTAGGAAAGAAGGTGTTAATCTTCAGTGAGACAGATTTAATTAGAGTAATAGAAGGATATGAGAATGAGGGCTCTAAAACATAGTACTTATGCATGTATGTCAATATATAACAGGAAAAGGAGACAATTGAACTCTGGGACATTATGAACTGCAAAGAGATTATAGCCAAATTGTTGACACTTTATCCATATGAATGATTTTTATGATAGATTTTTAAACTCTTTATCTGGTCTGAACCCAGTACACACTGAAGACGGACAAAGAAATAAATGCTCTGATAATAACTTTAAGCTATGCTCTGCCAGATACGTGCCCAGTGTTTTAAAGGCAGGCAGGTCCCTGTACACAGATAGGGAGCACATCCTATCAGACCAGCAGCTGGATACATCATTGGGCTTGACAAGTTCTAATTCTGTGGCCAAACTGAAAAAAAAAAAAAAAATTAGTCTTTTATACCTCCAAAAAAATATTGTTACCTAAGTCAGATCTGAAGGTGGGGGGGAGGGGCTGGTGTGAAATATCAGAGTGAAGTAAATATTTTGTTCTCTCTTAAAACTGGAAAAACTTTGGTGAAAGTGATTGTGTGGCTTACAAAGGGCTCCATTTTGTTTTGTTTCCATAGGCTGAGGTTCAGACATACCTTTTTTTTTGCATTTTAAATATTTCCAGACCTTTACCTTGATGGCAAAAAATTCTCTTTTTTAAAAAAAAGGCATGTAATATTGCAATCTCAAGAGCAAGTATTTAGAAGGAAATGCAGAGGTTTATGATATTTTTAAAGAGAATGTGCAAACATATAACTTTTAATACATTTCCTAGCAAGAAACATACCCTACCACAAAAAAATCCATCTGTTCTCCCTGGAAATTACTAAAAAATGTATGGCTTCAGAAAATACAATGACCTTAAGAATGGCTCCTAAGATTACATTATCATTAGGTAGGATGATATGAAATAACTTTATGCAGTTTGCAATTATTTCCCGCAGTCAAGAGGTCCAGGTGAAATTCATTTGGTGAGTTCTTTTGCTTTGCTTTCTTTCTGCTCCTTCTCTTTCTTGGAAAGCCAAGGAAATGAGAATAAATATACCCAAAATAGTTCGGACCCGGTAAGTTGGTATATGCACCAGGCAGGCAACCTGACTGCTTCTGGGATTCGATGTTATGTCCCTGTGTGACGCTGCATTGCATTGTGTTATTTAGACATCCAGACTTTATAGGAGGTTCCCTAAATTAGTAACACATGATGTTGTACACATGCTCTCCGTCTTTATTTGTGTTTATCAACCCTACATTAATGATCCTTTCTTTTTTCATTTTCCTATATCCTGAATTTTAATAGAATATGATGAGAAAGGTAGATTGGTTTAGTTACAGTTACCCTTCTGCTGTTAATGCACTGCATTCAAGGTCTTCACAGATCTGACTGCCGGTTGTATTAGGCTTCATGAAAAAATGCCATGTAGAATGTCAGTTCTCACAAAAATGAAACAAACCTTTGGAGCAGGGATGGTGGAAGACAAAATAATGCTACACATCTTCACTAATCTCAGAAACTCTATCTGTAGTTTACAGTTTTGTAATGGGATGGAGAGTGGCTGTTTCCATAAACAACTTTTTACTTATATTAATTAAGTAATTATTTTAAAGATAATATATTGACCAAAATGTTTTTAAGTGTTCACAAGTCCTTCATATACATTGGAAACAAATTCTTGTTGAGGAGATAATGACATCCTTCTTCACTTTTGCTTTTCTGTTCTCAACTATTTGTCTCACTTCAAAGGCTTAGAAGTATAGAGGAAACAAATTAATGCATTTAAGCAATAAATAAATATTCAGTGTTGATAGGAAGACCTTCTTCTATAAACTTTTCATATATAGTTCCACCTTAAATCCATACAGCAGTTGGAAATAGGTCAACACTGAGCATCTTGTTGTTTGATGAAAGAATTCAAACCTGTTTCCAAGGTAACCAATCCCATCCTCTATAAATCTCTGCTGTGCTTTTACCTGTTTTGTGAAGCTGAATGCTTTTCTCATTTCCTGAGGTATAGCTTGAACTTTAACACCACATGCTGCTTTGTTTCCACTGTGATGAAGGAGACAACAAAAGTAAATAGGAGTTGGTTAATATTTAAACTGTTAATGCAGGTGTCTCAGTAGCATGTTCATAGAGCTTTTGTAAGTGGTGCCAAGCAGCTCATGAACAAACAGCTTTTACAGGAACAGCAGATTAATTTTGGATGAATTTCTGGGTACCTGGGCGTCAGGTCATTATTGTCTCCTTTGTTCTCTGCTCTCTACACAGACTAGGAAGGATACTCTGTTCTATGAAGAGTAATGAGGATATGTCAATAGAGGCAAATGATATTCAGTAATACCATTTAGTGCATAAACTGCCATGTCTCTATTGCATTAGATAGTTGCTCCACACATCTGCATGTAAAGGCAGAACACTTATTTTAACAAGTAGTCATTGAACATTCCAAATGCATCTGCACACATTGAAATATTTTCTACAAAAGTTCAGGAAGATCATTCTTTTTGTCTTGAAGTTATGTTTTCTTTTGAGACAGTAAATCTTTGGGAGGGTTGGAACACAAAATGCATGGCAGTAGAACATAGAGGAGTACAGAGTAAAGGAGATGTGGCAGGCACTAAAAAAACTCTTGAAAAAATATCTTCTTTTTATCTGGAAAAAACTGTGAGCATGAGGACATTCTGAATGTTCCCACTATTTTATAGAAAACATATTCAACTATATTCTTCTGTTGCCTTATTTATTTATATATTGACCACACAGGCAATTTAGAGTTTCCTAAATGGGTGGCAGAGTAAAATAAAACAAAGTAATTGCTGCAAGATGAAAACTGCTCCTGCTCTGATCAATAGGAGATGTATCAAATCTACAGCTGATTTTTAATGGAGGACTTAATAATGATATAAAACATTGTTGGTCTACTAGTCTATTAATCACATCATATACTAGTATTAATCAGAGAATGTCTATGTGTCTTCAGTTATTGCTAATACACTTCCCTGAAGCATGATACACACTTTTGGTTTAGCTTTTGGAAATTTAATTTGTCATCTGAAATGTGACCAATTGTATCACCTAGATAAATCAGCTTACACTCCCCATGACAGAGAGTGTCTCAAATGAAGGAAGCAGGCAATTCACTAAATTCAATTCTACAGCTATATGCGTGAATACAGTGTTCTTCCATGCCTTGTGTTTAATTTTTAACTCCAAGGATGATAAGCTTCAGTTTGAGAGTGTCCTGGTTCCAGCCATGACAAGGGTAATTTTTTTTGCAGTAATCAGGAGGAGCATGGCTGAGACATGGGGTTTATTCTGTACGAGCTCAGGTCATTGCTGGGGAGTCTATCTTCTGGGGAGACAGGATTCCCTGTGGTCGAGAAAACACAGTGGAGGAAGATGACCAGCATTGTTTATTATCAGGGTTTTTTTTTTTTCCATGGGTTTTGTTTCTTTTTTTATACCCTCTGTCATTAGCATTTTTGTTACTGTTCATTTTCTCATCTGTTTTCTGTTTCCAGTGCATTGCTCTTACCTCTTTGCCTTTTGTATCTCCAGTTCCCAACTCCATCCTGCTGCAGCAGGAAGCAGGAGGTGAAGGGGAAGTAAGAGAGTGGTGTGTGGTTTTGGAGAGTCTCCGTGAGGACACTGAACCTAAACCACAACAGAGAGGAAGTTGTGACTGGTTTTCTATGGACAGAATTAGGAGCAGAAAGCCACTGCCATAAGTAAACATCAAGACCTGGTATCACTCTGGGTGACTCTAATGAAGGTGACTTTCAGAAGTATTTACATCTGTAATGGAAGGTTTGCAGAGTTTCAGTGCAAGGCGCACAGTTCAAGGAAAAGCAATGAAGTGAATTCTTGTTCCTTTCATGAAAATCACATTTCTCTGCCTTTTCTGTAAAATATCTATTGCCAGTCAGCATAAAACACATCTGCCTATATCATTAGGAATGCGAAATCCAACCTTTTACAAAGACATATTTATTTTAAAATGATTTATTTTACAATTTTATTTAATTAAAGCTGTTGATATAGCCATATCCTCTTTAGGTCTTGGATAATAGCCTTAAACATTTTGGCCATAGGACACATTAATTATGTTATTTTAAAAACTGTTTATTATTTTGGTCAGAAAAATGCACTTTATGTTCAGTAAATTCCTCCTTTAGAGAACTTTTGCTGCTTACCAGTAAATATTTCTGTTGGTAAGTACTCTGGTCACTACTGGATTTTTGTTTCACTTTTGATCTCTATTTATATTTCTAGTCCAAAGTTAATTTTTTCTCTGCTCATATCTAGCATCTTCAAACTCTTAAAGGTCTTTCTGAATGTGTTGCATATTAATCAGCATTCGTCTTTGACTCCTCATGTCTGTGTAAATTTAGATGATTAAGAATATAATATGCTGGGTTTTTATAATTGAATCAATTTCTGTTTACTATGAATCTCTCTTAACTTAGGATTTAGTCCAAGCCTGTCACCAAGTCTCTACTTATAATCAAATAAGAGAAATAAGAACTTGGGAGGGTTTACAGTTATTATACAGTGAATTGAAATGCTGTCTTTGCTTCGATTGAGGATTGAACTGTGCATTTGCTTTGACCGAGGAAGGATTCAAAGCATCTGGATTAGACTGGATGCCTAGGCTTTCAGTTGCTGAAGTTGAAAGTGTTGAATTCTAGCCTTGCTGAATTTTGCTTTGGATTTAGGATTGCTCACAATTCCATGTAAAACACTAGACATTCAGGATGAAAATATCCCTCTGAGGCTACTTACTTTTCTTTGTATCTGATTGGGTTTTTTAAAATGTCTTAGAGTATTCTCTACTGTTGCTTCTTCTACCATCATTTCTATAGTCAGATTATAATCTAAGATTATAATCCATTTTTTCCCAAGATTGTAATCCTTTGTTCTATCTTGTTTCTGTCCTCTGTAGTCTCCTAATTTGTCTCAAAACTGTGGAATGAAAATGTAGCAAATGCTGAGTAGAATGAATAATCCTTGTTCTTTATAAACCTCTTAACGCTGTCAGGCATCAGATTTGGTTTTTTGCTTTGTAATCTGCACTCAGTTTTTGATCACTGTAGCCCCAGTCTCCTTTTCTTTAGAAACACCATCTGGTCAGTTATCTCAAAGCTCATATTTATGCATTTTGTCTTTCTTCCAGAAGGTAGCACCTTGGACTCACCTGTATTAAATTCCATCTCATTGATTCCAGATTGCTCCATCAGTCTAAAAAACCCACTTAGAATTCCGATCCTGTTCACTAAAATTCTTGCAGATATTTCCCTCCAGCATGGCATCTACAGAATTAATCAGTGTCTTTCCTATTTTGTCATCCAGATCATTAATACAGCAACAAATGGAATTGACACACAATGTTCAGAGTGCCTTTCTAGCTTCAGTGAATCATTCCTAGCTAACCTGGGAGCAAGTTTTAAATTTTAAATTTAATTTAATTTTTTTAAATTTCAAATTTTTTTCAAAATCTTCTCTGCGTGTTTACTTTGCTACTATACAGAAAATTCCTTTTACATGTTAATCTTACTAAAATCAAGAGGAATCTCAGTCATTTTCTCCCCTGTACCTGCCAATTAATGAAGGCAATGAAATTGGCCTGGACAGTCTTTGTTATTGATGTAGCAATGTCAGTAGCACTCTTCAGTTGTTATATATTTCCAGGCATTAAGTGGAATTGCTTGCCTGCAAGTCCTCAGCTTCTGCTTTTAACTTTTTTTTTTTAATGTATTCTATGCATTCCTGTGTTTAAGTTCTTGGGTGCATACTCTGTGAGTGCTCAAAGGTAACTGCTAATAATTTAGAGATTACTTCAACAAATTCCTTAATGCCTTAAAAAGAATCAGGCTCTGCTGACTTAAGTATGTCTGTAAATTTCCTGGACGTTCATTAACATCTTTGCTATTTTGACATGCATTTCTCTCCTGTTATTACTCTTGTATTATGCAAAATTATGTGAAAACTAGTCTTTATTTTAAAGAATAAATAAAGTATCAAGTATGATGTATTGAACACTTGGACTTCATCAGGCCATCAGTACAGATGAGTTTCATCTTATTTCTAATACATATATAGAATTTTTATTTTGCTTTTTTTTACTCCCCACCTTCCCACCCAAAGCTACTCATATCTTTCTTCCATGGAAAACACCTTTCTGCTTATCACCAGTCACTTGAGGGTAGTTATTGTGTGGATATATCTTACTTTTTGGCTGTTCTGGAAGACAAGCTGGGGAGCTAAGCACTTTCATTAAGGTACACCGGAATCCCCTTGCCCCACTACCTGAATTAGGGACAAATTTATGTCTTTAGAGACACAAATGACAGCTCTGTGCTGTACTTAATTTCCCATCTAACAACTGTTTGCCTGAGTGACTGAGAATCGCCTCATCTGCTATTTTGTGAAACTATATGCAGTTTTTACTGTAAAAAGATCCTATACACTAAATCTTAGACTCAGAGGATGGTTTGAGTTGGAAGGAACCTTCAAGATCATCTAGTTCACACCCTCCTCAGTGGACAGGAAGACCTTTCATTAGATCAGGTTACTCAGAGCCCCATCCAGCTCAGAGCCCCATCCAGCCTGGCTGTTTATTTCCAGGGATGGAGTATCCACAACTTCTCTGGGTGCCTCACCACCCTCACAGTAAAGAATTTCTTCCTAATATCTGATTTAAACCTGCTTTCTTTCAGTTTGAAGCCATTCCCCTGTGTCCTGTCACTACATGCTTTTGTAAAAAGTCCCTCTCCATCTTCCTTGTAAGTTCCTTTCAGGTGTGGTAAGGCCAGAATTAGGACATCCTGAAGCCCTTTTCTTTTCCAGGCTGTACAAACTCATCTCTCTCAGTCCTTCCTTGTAGGAGAGGTGCTCCATCCCTCTAAATCAATTTGGTGGCCTCCCCTGGATTTACTCCAGCATTTCCATGTCATTTCTGCAGAGCTGATGCAGTGCTCCAGGTGGGGTCTCATGAAGGCACAGCAGAGGGGCAGAATCCCCTCCCTGGCCCTGCTGCCCACACTGCTCTGGATGCAGCCCAGGACATGTTTGGCTCTCTGGGCTGTGAGTGCCATGGCTGGGTCATGCCCAGCCTCTCACCCACCAGCACCCCAAAGTCCTTCTCAGCAGGGCTGCTCTGGGTCTGTTCATCCCCAGCCTGTGTTGATAGAGGGGTTTGCCCCAGTCCAGGTGCAGTACTTTGTGCTTGGTCTTGTTAAACTACATGGGCCCAGCTTCTCCAGCTTGTCCAGGTCCCTCTGGATGGCATCCCATCCTTCAGATGTGCAGCACCACTCAGCTTGGGGTCATCTGCAAATCTGCTGAGGGTGCACTCGATCCCTTTGTCTATGTCACTGATGAAGACATTAAATAACACAGGTCCCAGTACAGACCCCTGAGGGCACCACTTGTCACTGGTGTCCATTGGGACTCTGAGCCCTTGACCACGACCCTCTGGATGTGACCATCCAACCAATTTCTTATCCATCTGACAGTCCACTCCTCAAATCCATCCAATTTACAGAGATGTATTTTTTATTAGCAGGTATTCTTCACAGGAAAATACAAATGGGTTAAATGCATTGATCAAAATGAATTTTGACTGAGACTAGACAAAAAGGTCATACTTTGTACATAAATTTTTGGCACAATGTTAAACCTTTGAGATGACTGACTTCAAAGGCTCTTGCCAAGGGGTATCATAAAGCAATGCTGTGTGATGGGTGTGGGCGGGATAACAATGCCTGAACTAGGGTGTATTGCTCACTTTTCTAAGCAATATTCTGTATGTCTACGTAACTTTATGATTTAACAAAGACAATTCGGCCAAAATGCTGGACGACTTTTACATACCAATTATGACAGACTTGACAGTGGTGCTACATCTCTCGTCATCCTACCATCAGTTTTGCCTCCACAAGTTCCTCTGTGTAGCAATACTATAACCTAAAAAATGAATTTTGTAAAAAGTCTACATATGTTATATCAAAATATCTAGGTTGTGGATGTCCCATACCTGGAAGCATTCGATAAGGTTTTGAGCAACCTGATGTAGTGAAAGATGTCCCTGCCTATGGCAGAGTGGTTGGAACTAGGAGATTTTAAGGTTCCTTCCAACCCAAACCATTCTGTGATACCATAATTCTTTGCATAATTAGTAAGAATCATTTGTATTATCTAAACTGAAAAACATGGAGATCTTACCAAATCCTTCATTTTTATACGATAATCAAATGCCAAAATTTCCAGCATGTGCAGGGGATGGTACAAATGGAATGTTAACTGTGATGACCTAAAGGCATAAGCAGAGAGACATCAATGTGCAAAGGTGTTAATTTTATTGGGTCACTCAGTGTATTTAAAAATACAGAGAAGACTTTGGATCGCCTTGAATAGTCTAAAGTCAAGCCACAAGTAAGGCAGGATACAAATTTATATGTTTAAAATGCACAATATTGTTACAAATATTTATATAGGGAAGGGTTGTCGAGCTGAAAAAACCCAAAACATACTTTGTCTGCTTACACAACAATTAGATCAGAAGGATCTTCTCCCACTACATATTTTGGTTTTGCTGTAAAGCACCCTAAAAGAGTTCTGGCACTGAACAAGTCCCTGTAGGATGTATTTTGCTGTGTTTCTCTGACACCATAGAAGGGCCATCTCTGTGAGAGATGACTGAAGAAGGCACTGACTTATATCATGAGTTGTTCAAGGTCTCCTTCCTATCATCTTCAGAGAACATCATGTTTCTGCCATGCATGGATTCAAAGTTTGTTAAACATAATTTTCTATTAATCTACAGTTATTTGTAAACTTGTACCTTCAGTGTTTTGGGTTTTTGTAAGAACTACTTGGCTATGGGAGGGTTGAAAACATCTCTATTGTCTATATTTGTCAGAAAACTTTGATTTACTTAATGATGTACCCAAGCAAACATCTCCACTTATTGTATGGCAATTGGTATCAGATTTAACGGGAAAATGACATGTTGAGCATGAATAAAAGCATTCATTCCATGTAAAAGCCTGAGATCTGGAAAAAAAATTTAAATACTCTTCTTTTTATGAGGCCTAAAAATTTTTAAGTCTTATATGCTTTTCTTGGATAAAATTATTGTTGTTTGGCTTCCATCTGCTACATTTCAATATTCTTTTTTTGTTATTTCTATCCATCAGTTAGAACAAGCTGAATTAAGACTTTTGGCTTGTGCTCATGTGCCCTAAACTGGACATAATTCTGGCTTGCGGCTAAAACACCTGAAACCCCAGAGCAGTCTTTCATCCCAGTACGAGGCAGCTGCATTCTACTCAGTTATTCATTCTACTGTAAGGTGACAGAATAAATTTTGTTTTGTACATTTTGAAAACTTGAAAAATAACTGAACAGTTTTCAGAATGAATATGGCATGCTTCTGTCAGTGAAACTGATAAATTCATTTCTTTGAAGAAAAAGTAAATGCAAATGCAGCAATCGTTTGTTAGAGGTACATACATAGGACATTGACAGTTCACAGGACATAAAGATTCCAATTTCCATGTCATACAGTGTGCTTTTTCTCAAGTCTTGTTTGTATCTCAAGGCTGTTTTTATTTATACTTTCTTGTGCCAGAGGGACTGGAACTGAGCATCTTGTTCAGAGCAAGCTTCTGCAAAAAAGTTTATGTACTGGAATTACTGTAAATATCTCAGTTTTGGTAAGATGGAGCCTATTCTGTGTATTCAAAGACAGAAGACAGAGAAACAGCCAAAACAAACACTGCCCTCCTCCAAATATGAAGTGTGCTCCTCCAAGAAAATGCAAAGAGTTCTTTATGTAAGGATTTCTTTTGGGAATAGGTTGGGTTTATGACATTTGGGAACTGTAAGAAAAATTAATATAGCCTATTTAATTTCTGTTGTGACCTCAGCTTTGAGCACATTTTTTGTATATAAAGAAACTGCATCAAAAATACATGAGGTACTCTCCTACAAAAAAGAAAAAATAAATAAATCAACAGAAGCACCCAAAAGAACCCTGCCTCCAAACCCATGAAATTGGCTAATGACCTTGGGCAAGAGGATTTTTTTAGTATTCTCAACTGTGTTATGCATGTAGCCAGCATCTTGCTTGGTTATTTAACTGTTGCAGCGTATTGAACACTGGTTTTTGTTAAGCACCTTGCAGTGACACTTAAGGTTTTTCCTAAGTGATTGCAGTTCATTTAGACTTCATTAGAGAAGATGATTAGTACAGATTGTCCCTTCTAATGGGCATGTTTTAAATTTATAAACACTAAATTTTAGTAACCACCTGTCCATTCATTTTGATTCCTTTACTCATGCAGAAATGTTTCAGTCATTTTCCATCCTGACTATCTAACAGGGATTTTTCATGTGTTCTCAATTTAAGTTGTTTTTCACAATGTTATTTTTACTGTTTCACAGTAAAGGTGGAGACATTGCTGCTCTTTTTCCACCAAATTAAATGTGCATTTTCTTTTCCTCTTTGTCTTGTGTCTCCTATTGAGCTCTTAATCAAAAATGACATTTTAGGGCTTGTACTTTACTGATCAACTTGGGTTTACTACACAAACATCTGCAGTAGCCTGAGATGTTACTTCCCTGCATCATCTATCTTTAGCTGCTCTTCTTTCATATTGTTACTATACACAATTCAGCAGGACTACACAGCAGCTCAACCAGCTTGTAGCCCAGATGCATAGTTCATCCTCAGCTAAGCTTATCTATTGCTGTGGATGTAAATGCCTGAGACATTATGTTTAGGCTCTTACACTAAACCTCCCTCAGAAAAAGTAGCTAGATGACTGGGATTTCATGTGTCCAGATCCTTGAACTTCTTTTAAAAGTTTCAAAATTTTAACAGTCCAAATAAACTGTGTCAGCCAAGTGGTTCACAACTAACAGGAAAGCAATTACTGAACTTCATACATTTCTTTAGAGTACTTCAGCTGAATATAAAATTTCCTTCATCGTTTCTGTGCAAAAGAAATCTTATTCTATTTGACCCTGTAGAATTGGACATAGAGTCCTTGAAAGTACAATAAACATCAAGAGTTTACATTCTGCTTTTATTACCAACACTTCAGAATGCTATGAATTGGATGTGTGTATGTGTATTTTATGATGCCTACATAGCTTATATTCAGCCTTTAGCACAGCTGTGTCTCTGTGATGCAGAGATTTGTTCCCTGTTTGGGTGTAATAACTATTTCATTTATAAATACTCATGAAGTGTCCTTTTTCCTTGAACACAATAGAAGCAAACAAGAGCCAGAGTTCTTCATGTGCGTCAATACATGAAATTTCCCCATCTTTCTGCTGCATCTGTGTCTGATTCTGGTCATCTCTCTTGTTCCTATTTGCCCCCAAGAATGAGACATCTACAAGCCAATACTATATTGTAATCCCATGTGCTTTGCTCTAACCTGCCGTCTGGCTTAGTCCTTGGCCTTTTCTTCAGTGTTTACAGCTATCTTTGTTATTGTCAACCTGATGGAGGATGTGACCTACCATTATGTTAATCACTGCATGTTAGTATAAAAAAAAATTAAAACCAAAAATTCCTGACTAAAAGAGTCTGAGTAAAGCATGAACAGAAGTATACAGAAAAAAACACAGGATGCCAGTGAAAACGTAAGAATTAGTGTAATAAATTCAGTCCTAGCATCCCAATTGGCTATTCATTGGAGAGGGACATGACTACACAGGCTGTTTATCAGCAGAGATTTAAAGAAGGATAATATAATGCTGCGTTTTTACAAAAGACAGCTTGGGAGAATGTGTGAAGGTTACTATTAGAATAATGAAATGTGTTGCCCATCCAGGCTTCAGTTATCAGTAAATCAGAGGTGAGGTTTGGTGGCATCTTGATCTACAAGAGATGTGAGGGGTTTTGTACAGAAATATTCCAACCAGAAGCAGTTATCTGGCATTTTAGAGAAAAAACAAAATCTTTCTTCCATTTGTTTTCTTTTGTACTTAAAGATTGAGCCAGATCATGTCAAGATCATTTCAAGGTCAAATATGTGGATGTTCTATGTCCACATATCACACACTATGTTGGAGACCCTCAGGAAAAAAGAGAGGCTTGCAGTTCTCATGACTTGTGGGCACGATTAAAAAGAGGGATGATTTAGTGTTTGAATCCATTTAATGTATCTGTGAGACACCAAGCAGAGCATAGCTCTAACCATTATATGATATTTGAATTGACAGTCCAAAGACAGACTCATAAATCCATATTGAGGCACTTGAAGAACCAAGGTAGTTTAGCACAACTCAACCCCTGAATTCACAGCATGACTCCAAATTCTAGATGTCCATTCTGTAGAAATGTCATCAGCTTTGAAGTATTGCAGCACAATATACATTGCAGCCAAGACAAACCAAACCAAACCAAACCAAACCAAACCAAACTAAACCAAACCAAACCCTGTTAGGACACTACAGTTAACATCTGTCAGTGGTTTTTCTAGTTTTCTAGTAAAACTTTAAATTACAAATAAAAATACTTCTCTTCCTCCTGTCCCAAGTCTGAGAATGAAGAGCTATGATATGTTTGCTTTTCCTTTGACCTCTCTGATTGAAGGTGTTAGACTCCTGCTCCTCACAATGAGACCTAGGGACTACCTGTGCCACCTTACTCCCTGCCCTGAATTTGCAGGAAGCAGTAAGACTCTGTTGCAAACAGGATTAGAGCCCAGCTGTCCTGATGCTTGCAGACTTACGCTTAACAGGACAAGCAACACTGTTTTACCATTAATCCTTTAGCTAAAGATCTGCACACAAGGAATGAGCGTTCAGCATGCCTGGGTTTAATTTGGGGGGAAAGCTGTACCATCTTTCGGGTTCGGGATAGAGGGCATTGTCCTCAGTTTCCTTTTACACTGGTGTGGTGGAGGGTCTCTCTTCTCTCAGCCTTTTAGCCTTCATACCTGCATTAAAAAATATTATGTATTCTTTTTAAAACCCTGAACAAAGGTGATGGATAGAGGCCTGTGCAGATCAATTTTGCATTACCTATTGTTTCTCTGCATGAGGGTTTTATAAGTCATTTATTTGATTGCTAGGTATGCTTAAAGTGGTTGTTTAGAAAGCTTTGAACTTCAATGAAGTAAAAGAAGCAAGCTGTTCATTTAATCAGCACATTTAATTCATCCTGCTTTGCATGCTGTGCCACACTGTCTTCTTTCCATATAAGGATTCTGTGGTATCTTCCTGCAGCACCCCTGCCTCTCTTCTGCAAGCAGCCAAAGATGGCTTTGTGCATACTGCTTATATACATGCTATAGGCCCAACTCCTTTTTGGTGTGCAATGTAGCAGATACCTCCTTCTTGTATATCTCTTCTTTTCAGGTGAGTTGTTTATATTCAAGGTTCCTTCATTTTTTTTTTCCACACTGACTGAGAGCATGTTCTTAATTTATCTTGCTTTTAAATATTTATCTTTGCACTGTGTGACTAAGTGGGAAGTGAATCAGCAAACTGAGTTTTGGTTATGTTAAGAATTTATATCATTTTTAGATGTCTTCTGCCTTTAGGTATTTCATTTTGTCTATTACCGGTAATTCATCAGATTTCTCTTTAAGCATCCATTGTTTAGAATGCAATGAGGATTTTCTAATGCTATGCAAAAATTTTAGAAAAACCTTCAAAGAAAAATTGATGGAAGGGGGAGGAAAGATTTTCTAATTTAGCAATAATATTTTATTAAGAAATAAATATAGCATATTTGTTCCGTGATTTAGTAAGATTGAGGCTATTTATTTTTTCTCTCAGACACACTCACTCACACTTGATACATAAATATGTAACATATAATTTTCAAAAAATTAATAGGACCTTTTCTGTCGCTTTCAGTAGTCTCTATTTTTTTTAATCTGGTTTACCTTCATATTCTAAATTGTTTAAGTACAGTGAGGCGCTTCAGAGCCTTCAGAGATTATCTACCACAAATGTTAGAATAGGTACTTGATTATCACTTAGCATCTCTTCATGCACACCCCTTTTTACTCAACTGGATAGCTTTCAGATAACTCATAATTTGCTTCAGTCGCATCCTCTCTTCCATTCTAAGTCCTTCCCCTGCCAGATGTCCAGAGAAAGAAGTTAAAATTTGTTTATGGAATGATTGATCTATTCAGCACTGCTGTGACAAATGGGAAAGGAGGATATAGATTTAAACCTTGTTGTTCAAATTATCTTCTCTTTTTCCAAGTGGAAGACTGAAGCTATCAATGCTCACGTGGAGGTCAGGGGGCTGCCATGTGAAGCACTAGGTCCATGAAACGAGCCCTATTTCTCTGAATGTACTCTGCATGTCCCCCAGGGGCTCTGTGGCTCTCTAGGACAGAGAGTAGTTCAATTGCACCACAATTGGAGGAGTAGTACAGTTGCATTCTGCTTCCCCTCCCAAACCTCCCATGTCTGTGCTTCAGGTTGGCCTTGAATTGCATCAATTCATTTATATAGACTGTCTGTCTCAGAGAGATAGTCATCATTTTTGTCTTTGAACACAAGCCTTGATGAGACTGTATGCCCTGCTTGAAATTTCTTCTCTTTTTTGATTGGGTTTTCTTGTGTTAAAAGAGCACCATTTATCTTCTCTTCACCACTTGATGTGTCCCGCTGGCAATTCCCCAGTCTGTAAATCCACAATCCATTGTACAAAAGCCTCCTCGCGGAGGGCACCTTGTAACTGTGAGCAGAGCTATCAATAAAGTCCTTGTTTCGGAGGACAATCTGGAGGTGACCTTTTAGCTGTCTTGGTTAAATCTTGAAATCTACCCTCACACTGCAGTAAAATTTGGCAGAGCCAGGAACTAATCACTTCTATTTCAGTCAGTGTCTGTGATCTGTGGCCCCCATGGCTTACAGGGTTAAATGAGCTGAGAGCAGCTCACATTGCTAGGAAGACAACGAGGGCTAGCTAAAGTTTCTGAGGTGTAAAGGTTTTATACCCAATGATTTCTTACTCTAATCCCAGCAGATGCTGTTTATACATACAAAGGTACGTATAAATGAAGCCAGGTTTGCTCCCATTCATCTGTGAACGACAGGCACCTCACTTTCAAATGTTGCTATGCAGATTTTAGCTTCACTGAAATCCAGGAATTTTTCTAGATTAAATCAGCCAAAGCCTCTCTTTGTTCCGGGACCTGGTGGTTAATACCATGAGGCTTTTCAGATTTGTTGCTCTTCCCTTTCAATCTTTCTAGCTCTTCTGGTCATTGTAGGAAAACACAGGGTTATCCCCCCAGATACACTCACTGAAACTGAGGCACCATTTCGGGCAAAGGGATCAGGTGGTGAGAGGAGGCTGGATGGCAGGAGGTAGTAACCCTTCCACAGTTCTGCCATGCACACGGAGGTGTGCTCAGCTGAGTCTGCCACAAACCAAGCCCTGCATTTTTCCTTTTTCCTCTACTCCACACCTTATAAAGACCTGGTGACCAACTCATTCATTCACAATTATTTGTTTGAAATTGTAGACTTTCATTTCTGGCCATGCATAGGAAATGTTTTATTCTTTTGATCTTTCAGTACATTACTTCACTCTGCTCCACATTAAAGAGCAATTCTGCTGATGAACTTTTGATTTTTTGATGCTTGTCCTTATAATCTTTCCATACAAAGATTACTGTCTACCCAAGCACCTGTTTAATGAACATGGTTGCGTCCTCTGAGAGGGGTGTTTACCCACTGAAGTCAGTGACTAAGTCCCAATAAAACAATGTTAAAATGTTCTTTTTCTGTTTTGGTTTGTTTTTATTTTTTTGCCAAAAAGAAGCTGTAACCTTAGAAATATGTTAGTGAATGTGGTTCAAACAGTATGGTTTAAAGACCTCACAGGCTGAGTGAGATAAACTTTAATTTTTGAAACTTCAATATGAGCCCTAGGAGAGGGCTCTAGCTAATTGAAATGCCACTGTGTTCAGTTTTCAAAAGTAGTAAAAAGTTTTACATCTAAGCAACAAATGTTTCACTAGAATGTTGTATTTATGCCTCTGTGTGTTGCAGTCAACTTCTGCAGTACTCAGGATTTCCTTTTAAATCTGGCTTTTGGGGTCAGGGACAAACATGATATTTTTGTTTGCAGAATTGTGATGGAGAACAAAATTCAAATATATACTAGCTAGGGCTTGAGAGGCAAAGAGATACATTTGTATGTACCCATATGTATCTATAAACCCAGTCTTTTGATTTGTGAATCATGTAGCAGCACAACTGACATTCTGAATGGATACACAACCCTTTTTTTGCCCTTAAAAAAAAATCTGAGTTTATTCAGATGCCCAGAAATAAAATCTGAAGTCTAATGGCTCCCTCCATCTTCAGTGAGTCAGCTGGAATAAACCTTTAGTTTACTTGCTTGCAGTGTGAGTCAGCAAGACAATCCTGCCACCCTGTGCCAGACAGGATGTAGACAGGGAAATGGTTTTTACTGTTGTCTTTGTCCACTGGCAGCCCTCAGAGAATGGATTTTGATCAGCAGTACCCCAAAAGCAGTGTGGTCAGACTAATCAAAAATTTACCCTCATGACCTCAAAGGAAAAAAAAAGCAACCAACCCCCACACAAAACCCCACTACAATTATGTAACTCACACTTGACTAGTTAACCAGCATCAGTTAACAGTGAGATTAAGATAGCTGCTGTTTTGCCAATCCAGTTCCAGATATCTGTGAAAAAAGGCAGAAGCTCACATGTTCAACTGAAAACTAGGCCACCTGTGTTACAACTCAGAATTTCAGACCTCAAATCCCTTGTGTTTGCAAGTGTATAGCCACACAGGGAAATTACTTCCAAAGAGGTGTGAGTGCAAGGACACAGTGGGAGAATCAAAATTTAATGCCTAGGGTTCCAGTTTAGCTCTGAATGTTTCCATTGCTCTTTTTCCAGAGGATAACAGGCTAAACAACTTTGAAGAAAAAATGCTGCTTGATTTATATCAATTTTGGTGTAAAACAGTATTAACAGAAGAAACATATCATTAATGGTTTAGTAAAACAATGCTGTCTGTCTTATCAAGAAGGAGTAAAATAATTCACAATTGCCCTTGTACTTGCATGCTGCTTGAATCCTTGACAAGGATAGGTCATGATAATTTATCACAAGTGGCTTCAATGACCTGGGAAGCTTTTTCAGTGATTAAAATTAGGCATGATTTGTTTCAACTCCATCACTAATACTTAAACACAGACAGGCATTTCAGGACTCAATTTACATGCATATAAGACTGAGTTGTTTATGAAACAGTTCATGCAAAATACCAAATGAGAAAAATAACCCAAAATTATCTAAGACAACTGGACATAAGAGAAGTAAAAGCAGAGTTCATTTAAACTTGAAAAAAGTGAAAGCTAAAACAATAAAAGAAATTAAATCCAAAGCAGTGAATTTTATAAGTGAGAGAAACTTGGAAGTAATTCCTCATTAAACAGGTAGAAAGGGATTAAGAATGACAAATGTGAAATTATTTTCATAATGAGATTTGACAGTAAAAAGTCAGGGTCAACTCAGAGTTCCTGAGAATTTTTTAATCAGAAGTTCCTTAAAGTAGGATGACCTATTGGCAGATACTTGACAGATATTCTAACTATGAATCTGGATTTGGTATTTAAAAGAAAAGATGAAAAAATAAATAACCCTGTGTGATCCAGGTCAATGATTGCTATAGAACTCTCAATATTGTTAGAAAACAAAAGAATTTGACTGTGCCTTTAAGAACTTCACTACTCCCAAAATGCCACTGTTGAGACGGTGTGCTTTGGGGCTGGAGATGAGAGGCTGCTCAGTAATCCCAGGTGCAAGAGCCTCTTTGGTAGGCAGTGCAGGGGTTAGGGGACTGTTGCAGGTGCAATGAAGAGGAAAGTATTAGATATGAAAATCTAGGACCAAAAGAACTTGTTCAGCATCAGTATTGCTTGCTTAACTCTTTTTTTTTTTAATTATCAAAAGCCTATCACTGTAAGAAAAAAAACAGAAAATGAGGACACATACATATCTGTCTGTATCTGTTTCTTTATAAATATATAATCTTATATATAAGAATACATAAGAATACAAATGGCAAGCAAAAAAAAAATTTAAGTGACAGCAAATTGCTCATTTACTTGAAAGTGTAATATACTCAAGCAGATGCTGTAGTTGTTTTAGTAAATTTCTCCATAACTCCCTTGTTTTATAGCTCTGTTTTTCAAATACCGGAGTTAGGATCAGCTGGATTGATTAGGGTCATTACTTGGAATTCCAGCGACAGTCTGGGCAATCAACATAAATTGGTGATAAACAGAATCATTTATTTGGAAGCATCTGGAACATGGAAACAAGGGGATAATCAAAAGATGTGCAAGTGCAGTCTGTATTTTGCCTTTTATTGTTTCCATGAATATTATTTTCCTATAAATACTTTTTTCCATCTCCTTTCAAACCCTATTTTTTTTTATTGTTTGCACTGTGCATGTGTGGTAGCGGCTTTGAAGGATGATAATTTAATGGTGGGTTTCTCAGTGGGGAGAAAATTAAAATGTACAGCCTTTTGTCTGTGTGGCGAGTTGTTAAATCACTTCCCACAGTATGACACAGCTTGTGGCATTATACATGACATAAAAACTCTTCATTAACATGTGTCCTACTGTGAAAAATGTGCTCTATTAGTTGGTCTGCCCATAAGTAAACCTTGTTGTAAGAGAGGATTTTGTACTCCTGTGAATAAGAATAAAATATTTAGATTTATTTTATATTGTTTTATCTTGACAAAAAATACAAGGAAGTTGCTTGGAAGATCTCTTTGCCTTTAGTGTCTAACACACCATTTATTATGTATTATTCACTGTTTTTGTAAAAATCCATTCAACTTTTCTAAACAAAAAGCCTGGAAAAACAGTATATACTACACACCAGAAAAGGAAGAAACGCAGTTGACTGACAAGCAATTTACTCTCTTTTACGAATTCTTCATACCTTCAGCCAAAGCCCGCCCTGCCTAGGATGAAAGATGAAATGTAACTCGATAAAGTACTCAGCAGAGAACTCTGGATGGGAAGGCACTTCCATGTGCAGAGTAGAAACAACTAGAAATTGTTGACTGGAAAGACAATTCTGATTGATGAACATCTGTAATGCCTTACCTCTCATCTTAATTACCACACAGAATTGTGTAATTATTAATGCTATGCCAGTTCTTATTGCTTTGTACTAGATGCAGACCCAGAGTGGACATCACTGAGCAAGTATATACTTCCTCATTACAATTATGGTAATGGACTATCACCAAGAATAAATAAGAATAAATGTCATAAACACACAGAGAACATCAGCTCTTCAGCTGTTATCTTTGCTATCTTCTTTTTTGTTTTTACGTAACTAAACTTTTTGCAAAATGTCATATTTTCTTGCATAAGATTATAAAAATACACGTATTAAAGATCAGCTCAGTTTTATCTCCTAAAGAACTGGATTAATTTTGAATATCTTTACAGCCTGTCAAAACTGAAATGTAACACATGGTGTTCTAAAATGAAATTATGGCCTCAGAAGCTTGTAGTGGAGGGCTTTTTCGTTGAAGTAGATGCAATTCCTAAGAAAACAGTGAAAACCGGTGATGTTCTGGGTAATGTGGATTTTGACTAGCCTTCTGGCTGATAATGAACCAGAAATTTGTTTGTGTCACACCTGTCATGCTGCTTCTGCATCATCAGTATATCTTGCTCCAAGGAAAGGTTAAATGTGTAGCCTTTCATCGAATGGTGTGCACTCTTTGGCTCTGCACAAGGAAGATAAAGCCTGTCAGAAGAAGTGGTGAATCATTGGTATTCTTCTGGTTTCTTCTATATCAGTGTTTTTTTCACAGTCATAAGACTTTTTTCTTCATTTGCCATTCAATCCAGACAGAAAACACAGTATTGTATAAACAACAACTGACACATCAAATACAGTCATATTCATGTATCCTGCTCTGTTGGAAGCATGGAGGGGTTGATATTTCCCATTTTTGCTTATATGTGTAAAGGAAACTTTCCTGTCTGACCATCCAGGAGCCACACCTGTACCGCCTGGGCTGGGACCAAAGCTTCTTCACAGCGGATGGTTCCAGTGACCCCAGAGGTGCCCTGTTTGACTACCTACACACCCCACACTCACACAGTCAGACCAGATTTCCTCATTGGCTCTCCTACCTTTCCCATAGCAGAGTCTCAGATGTCTGGATCCTTAAAATAATTTAATCATGGTGTTGTAACAAATTAACAGCTCGAGCTGGTGCCTTTGAGGGGGGTCCCCTAATAAAGATGCCCTGGGCTTTTATACCCTCAGAGTCTAAGCTCTCAAAAGTCTGGGGTCGTTGGTTCCTGCTGTGTCTGAGTGTCCAGTCGCCAGGCTGACACTACAGATTCCCGGGCCCATTGTTATGCAAATGGCAGCTCAGGTTTACTTTTCCTGGAGCTCTACCACCCAGAGCTCAATCTGCAGCTCGAACTGCCCTGCTCACCGAGCTACCCACACTGAACGTATCCTTAGCACACTCACTTCTCCCCAGATCCTTTTCCCCTTGCTGTTTTGTGATATTAAGGATGGAGTAAATTGATTTTTCTCATTTTTGTCCCCCTTTCATTGCCATTCTTCCTCAATTTTCAGTATTCTGTGTGGCTGGGACATCTTTGCCTATTCTCTATCATATGTTAGTAAGGCCTTGCAGTCAGTAGGTGCCAGTACCATCACTGAAAATAAGCATCACAAATTCAATATACATCATGCATTCTGGATAGGAACATGCTAGAATGCCCACTAGATTTTAAACCCTTCTTGAGAATGATTGAGGTGCAATTTCCCCATTCTGCTCACATGTTCATCTATATCAGCTTTTTATTTTGATAATTATTTCCTTTATCCATTGCTTTTCATGGTTTTCACTAATGGCTTCAGTAATTATTAAGAGGTTTGTAAATGCAAGGGATAGAACAATTGGTATTAACCACAATCATTGAGCTTCTACAGCCTGCACGTGGAGCACACAAGAAGGATGAAACAAGTAGGAAAATTTCAAAAGCTGCAAATATGCAGATTTTCCTGTCAGTAGAGGAGGAAAGATCCTGAGCTGTTTCTTAAAGATAGTTCTTTTTCTGTGTATGGCTCCAGCTATTCAACAGTTCAATTAAAATCTGGCAAATGTTAGCATCATCTTTTTACTATTACTGACATTATTACTAATTATTTTTAGTATGTTCCTACTATGTCAGTAACTGTGGCCACAAAAAGTTTAGTATTCAAGTACACCAGGACCCTTTGTCTTGTTTTTGCTAAGACTGCTTCAAATTTTTAACATTAATACTCTCTTCAAAGTCCCAATTAGAGAGCTGATTTGGGGTTTTAGTTGGTAGGTTTATATTTTTAATGGCTTGTCTCCCACTAATACTAGATTATTTACTGGAGAACAAGTGAAAAGCCTGAGGCCACCTCTCTCCCTGTCCTGCCTGCAGCATGGTCCAAGCACCCAGTGCAGAGCAGCTGGTACAGAGCCAGATTCCACATGGCCATCGAGATGGAGCATTGCAGTCATTTAACATGCTGTACAGAATAATCCTACATATGCCCCATTTTCATCATATCCAAAAAGATAAGCATGAGAGAGAAAGAGAAGAGATGGGTAAATTCCAAGATGCTGGGGCATTCTTAAGGCACATAACCTATCAGCATTGCTGGGAATAATAAGAGTTTAGGAGACATAAAAGAGGGCATGGGAAAAAGAATGGAGCCTATGGTGTACAGTGAAGTGTAGAAAACACTTGGTTGTATGAGGGAGACCTCAGACTCACTCTGTAGAAAAGCTGGCTTGAATGGGAAATGTGTCAGAGCTCCTCAGAGACAAGGAGGGTGGGAAAGGACTTGTGGCATGATCCCATCTCCTGAGAAGATGGGAATGACAGAGCTTCCCCTTACCATCCCTGTCTCTCCAAGGGGTTGGAGAGGGCAGTGGTGTGTCTTCCCACGTCAAGGGATGGAGACTGCAGGAAAGGGGAAAGAGACCCTTCATTGCTTCAATTACAGAAGGAAAATTATGTCCCCTGAAAAAACTGGAGAACAACCCTTCCTGCTCAGAGGAACACTTGGCACACTCATTAGCAAATAAAAGCAGGAAGTTCAGTTGGAAACACTGGACACTTTTGGAAACACCTCCAAACTCATAGTTGCTTCTCTTATACTCCCTCACACCAAAAAAATAAATTGAGAAATAATAGATAACCTGGACTCTGCCCCAGATCCCACCACTACACTGTGACTTCTAATAGTTCAGCTAATGGGCTTAGCGGTCACCATGCTGTAGATGAAGATGGGAGAATTTTAAGGATTAATCAGTGAACTCAACAAACCAGTAACTTAAAAAAAAAACCCCAGTGTTGATAGAGGTTTTTTTAATTTGCTTTTGGGTTGGTTGAAGTTTTTTGCTTATGTTTGGGGTTTTTTGAATTTCTTTTTCCTGGAAAGATGATGTACCCCAGTTCATTGAGTACTCCTTTCAGAAGTCAAAACATCAGAAGTACAACATGTTTCCTGAACTTGCTGGAGTAAACACTATACACAGCCCTCTTTGGAGCATTTTCTTTAGGGTGTTTCTCTTGCTGTCTGTACACGTGACTTACTACATAATTAATCTAAAAAGCCTGTAGAAACCAGCTTCTCTGTGGTAGGTAAGCATCCTTGAAGGAGTTGGTCCAAGGAGTGGTGAATAGATTGAGGCTGTGTCTAAAAGTTCATATTCCTGGTATATTTACTCTATGGACATGTCTTTATTGAATATATTTGCTTGCCTTCCATGCAGTCTGTGGGTGAAAATATACTACAGACTATTCTAGGTTATATGAATATTTGTCCTGGACATAGATGAATTAGTAAAAAGTGATTGTCTGAAGAGATACTCAGAGTGAGCCCAAGGTATGTCAGCACTAGGTGCAACCTGAAATATACTGAGTGCAGCAAACAGCAGGTTTGCCTTCTGCAGCAGCTTCTCCAAGAAGCAATGCAGTGTCATCCAGGCACAGCCATGTTAAGTCTGAACTCAGGGGAAAATATATCCTGCTGGATCTGACTAAGAGAGGAGAAGCTGCTACAACTCCATATCCCACGTCCAACCAGTAGTGAGGCTGAAGACCTATTCCCAGCAGGCCACATGCACACAACTCACAAAGGGAACAACACATATATATGCAGATACACGTGACCATATACACGTAACACTGCAGACAAAAACACCCAGGACCACCCAGAGTGCTCCCACAAACACCAAGAGCATCATCATCCTCACACTGCTCCCCTCCACAACAGCATAGCATCGAGGTCCACTCATGAGAATATATATCTGTGCAGACATACACATTGTGGCTCCCTCCATCAGCTGGGCTCATAAACTCAGTCTGCCCAGTAGCTGCCCCTGAATCCCAGTCTCCTCAGTTTCTGGCACATGGACATTAGCCTCCAGTGTTGACTCACAGTGGTGGGTTTCACTCTGGACAGTGGGGCTGGGACTTTGCCGGAACAACCCTAGAAGGGTGGTGTCATTTTCTGAGTCTTAATTTGGTAACCCGCCATAGCGCACTCCTGCTCCTCCAGGTTAGTGGACATAGGCTTTGGATAATCTGATGTTTCCTGCAATAGGCCTGAGAGCAGCCAGGGCCAGGATATTATTTGGGCTCTCTCCCCTGCCATAATCTCTCTGTGCTTCTTTTGGATGTACAGATAAGCTTTTATCACCTGATCTAATGTGAACCGTCTGGTTTCCACAGTAGTAACATCAGAGCAGTTCTCCCATATTACTCTGTGCGATCTAACTTGGCTTCCAGCTTCTTAGCTGCCTCAGCCAGCTGAGGCTGGGTGTTCCTGAACCCCACTCTGTCACACTGTGCAGCATTCCTTGTAAGCTGCCCAAGAGCACACACACAGGCACCCTGCCACTGATGCCTGGGCAGTTATTTGAAGATCTCACCATTTTAAGATAAGCCAATAGCATTGCTTTTATTTGCATTCAGCAAATGCTCTTTTCTGACAAGGGACGTGGTAGAATTGCAGTACAGGGAGAACAAGCCTGGTGCTGATCATGGAAAGTAATGGATCATTGCAGTCCTCCATTAATCTACCCCTCTGAAGTCTATACGTTATAAAAATTCAAGCATGATGCATATTGCCTGCCTACCATACAACTAGAAAGGGAAAGATTTACAGGGTAAATTACTATTGACATACACCAGGTCACTAAGAGTGAACAAGAACTGTCATTTTCAGCTTGCTGCAAACATCATCTTTGCCTTTTCATGTCTTCAATCTTCCTGAGGCTGAAGTTCTTTACAAGGACAACTGTTTGTGCTTTGGATTAATCAGAAGCCTCAGTCATTTGAAAGGTCATGTATGCAAGGAACAGCAAATTTTTTTTTTTTTCAAGTGACCTATATGCTGACTTTGGTGGGGAGTTGTGGGAATCAAAACCTATAGAAGCCAGTAGTGGAAATGTATGTCTAAAAGAAAACGTAACAGTGATAAGCCTATTATATCCTTTAAGTCAAGCTTCTGCTGATGTGGTGTTGGGTGTGGATACATTTGACTGATTTTCAGTCAGTTATATTTTTGCACTACAGAGTCTTTTGCAAAATGTAAGCCTTTGGATTTGTTTACAAGGACAAGATCTCTTCTTGTTACTGAAAAAAAATATAAGTAGAAGATGAGACATAAGCAAGACAGATTAAATATTGTCTATGAATAAAATAAGTTGTTTTGGTAATGAGAAGCATTTGAATGCACAGACTCATAGTTGTAGAATAAAAAAATCACATCTGGCTGCAGTAAAATGAAGGGAGCTTACATTCTTAATAAAAGAAACTCATGTAAAGCTCTGGAGCCAAAGTCTGCAAAACATGGCTGAATTAATGTTCTTTATACTTGTGATGATATTTCTTCAACATTTCTTCATATTCTAAATTTTTTATGTTTTCAGCATTTCTTCATCAACTTATTCTATTTCAATTTTGCAGATTATGTAAGTAATTCCTGCTGTAAAGCTTAGTATCTTTACTGTATATTTTGCTTTTGAAACATATTTGATTTCCTGCTGACATAAAGGGAATAAATTGGCTCCCAACTAATAATTGTTCAGAGCTAAGCTCTTTTGGAGCCCTTAATGGACTAACACACTCTGACATTTGAGGTACTACTATTTGCAAAGTTGCTGTGGTGACAAATGTAGTTCTGGTTAAAAAACACGGTAATAATTCTACTTTGCTTAACTCAGCATGATTCCAAAAGGATGTTTCTGCCTAAGTGAATGCGTGTTGTCCTTTTTTCTGAGAAATGGAATCTTTAGTAAAATATAAGTGTACAGGGAAGTCTGACTTCTCTTTGATCACCGTACCTTATGAACACCTACTCAAATTACCATTAAAACAGATTTCAAAGTAGCACAGTGTCACTTCTTGAAGAAAAGATCAGGTCAGGCCCAAGGGGACAATCTGTAGCACAAAATGTCTGGGACTTGCCTCAGCTTCTTTTTGGTCATTGTGATAAAGTGAAACATTCCTAAAGGCAGTGTGATCCTTCCTCTTAAATTTCTCTGCCTAGCACTGCAAACCGTCAGACATGGCCTAGAGGTTCTTTGACTCATGCAGGGAGCCTGTAGGCAATGGCATTGGGCCCAGAGTCACAAAGATAGCTATAGCAGCTTTTGCCCATGGCCATCCCTCTGGGTTTGCAGTAAGCAAAGCCAGCTGGGGAGATTGGATCCATTTGCTGTCTTTCACTAGAATCAGTTTTCAGACTACATCATGGGTTTTTTTGTGAATGTAACAGTTTGCAGACAGGGGTCTGAATATGTAGAAATGATGGCTGTTTTATGAGAAGGGGTCGCTAGTGAATGTAGTACCCACGCAGACCAGCTTCCAAGATATTAGGTGACAGATTTTTGAAGCTATTTCATCTTCTCTCAAAGAGACTGAGAAAAAAGGTCCCTAATATGCCACAGGATCCCTTTCCAGGGTGTCCTCTCTTAAGTGTGTAGTAAGAGGTTAGTTTCTATTCTATTGATAGTTTCCTAAGCACCCTGTAATGTCCAAGGAGGGAGGGGAGGAGGGAGAAAATGGTGTGAGACGGGCTGGGGGAAAATGAGATGCTCACTGTCTTTTTCTCTCTCCATTGATCATATGGAGATGGAAGAGATATTAATATCCCACCAAACACTTAGAGCCTAAAGCCAGACACTGTCACAAGTCCAAGACAAAGGGTAAGTGCTTGGAGTAAGTTTCCTGCATCCTGCATTACCTTGAAGGGCAGGTACTGCTCCCAGTCAGAAGGTGGTAACCAGCAGCATCAGTCTTGGCTGAGCCTGGAGCCAGCCACGGAGCTTTCCTTCCTACAGAGCAGGTCTGGGTGCCAGCGGAATGGTGGCAGGCAGCAACTGAGAGGTACCATGAGTATGCTCCTAAGTCATCCATTATCTGCATCACGTTCAAAGAGAGCATTGTAAGCTGTTTCACCACCAGGACTCATGGTGTTTCAAGGCCTCAGATACTCCCATTCAGCTGCAGTCACGGTTAAAGCTTGTATAATTTAAATGGAAGGTAAATCAGAGTTCAAACTCAGCCCCTGCCTGTGGCTTAATGCACAATGTAAATGTTGCTGCCCTTCCGGTAGGTCAAAGACCTGTAGAGGAATGTGCTGTAGAGAAACAACAGAAAGAAGACACACTGGCTCTGAAGTTTTGAAGTTTTGCTGCTAAATTTACATCCTGATCTTAAAAGATAAGAAATGAAAAAGTTGTTGATTTTCTTTCAGAGCTCTGTTTTTAGATTATAAGGTTTGCATTAAAATGTGAAAATGGAGAAAGTGTCAGCACTTCTTTCTAAAATATAGGAAGAATGTTAATGGCAGGAGAAAATATTATTTTTAGCAAGCAAAAGTAAAACCTGTGTTGATACTCTCCCTGTAATATCCTAACAGATAATCCTTAGTTTATTTGAAATCTGTAATTAAAGAGAATCATGCTACGCTACTTGTCAAAATCAGTATTGTTTCTTTTTTCTTGTTGCAACTCTTAATTGACTTAAGGGGAATTTCCTTTGCTTTGACTCCTCTCTCTCTCTTTCTCTTTTAAGGTCTACTCAAATCAAAACTTACTCTTGGGATAATGCCCAGGTTATTCTGGTTGGCAACAAATGTGACATGGAGGATGAACGGGTAATCTTCACTGAGAGGGGAAAACATTTAGCAGAGCAACTTGGTAAGAAAAGACACAACAAAAGCTTTATGACTGCTTGTGAGAATGCACAAACTAATTTTATTAATTGCTACAGTACTTGTAAATACATGTTCATGACACATTCATTGTAAAGGAATAGTCACACATTGCCTCCCTTTTATTTCTACAGCCTTTTTGATATAGAGCAAGATTAGGCATGTGTCTGTATATATACAATACCTTTAGATCATTAGAGCTAGAGGCAGATATCGCCTAGAAAGTGAACAAGTAAATCAAAAAACCCCAAGCACCACGCCCTCAAAAAAAAAAAAAAAAA